>CAESWR010002638.1:0-12648 GCA_903171835.1 Mullus surmuletus | reverse complement strand
TAATGACACGGCGCGTCCTTTTCAAACGCGTCGTCTATTACCCCCTCAAGGTCCCATCGAACGCGTTCCCTCGCCAAAGTCGTCGTGGGTTTATTTGTTTGTCACCGTGTATGCGCACCAAATTGGTAACAGCTGGGCGTGCTTGTCATATGGAAACGCCTTGTGCTTGACAGGTTGTCGGTTGTTGCTCACTCGAGAACACTGGAACGTCTGTTTTTATTCAGCAACCCGCTCAGATAATGAAAGTTGGCGTCCATATAAACGTGCAGGTTATGATCATTGTAGAAAGCATCACTCCGCTCCTGCTTGTGCATTACACGATACAGCAGGGACAGTGGCCTTGTGCCACCACATACTTGGCATTGTCCTAGCGTGCAAACTGCTGTCAGTGGCTGACGCACAGTTCGATGCTTTGCATCAGCCGCTGCATCCACACCGCTGCCCGCTAATTTATCCAGTTTTTCAACCCAACAGCCGTCCCCTCCTCCTCCTCCTCCTCCTCCTCCTCCTGTTTCCCCCCAGCGTGTCAGCCTGGTGGTTAAGAGCCACAGCCATCTGCAGTGCGTTACTGCCGGCCCGCGCTCCCCTCCCGGAAGGAGGGGAAAAGGGGGCATATATCAGGATTGTGCTGATTCGGCACTGTCAGTCGCCTTTATCATCTGCGCACAATGCTGCTCCCCTGCCAGAAGAGACAGCTGAACATCTGACGTTTGCAAGGTGTGAGGGGCAGGGATATTGCACATAGTGGTGGTGGTGGTCGAGGGGGGGGGGGGGGGGNGGGTGTTAGCCGACTCTGACTCTCATAAAGCTATGATGTAAAGAATGTTTATATCTGCGATCAGTTATATTTGATTTATTTTACATCCTGGCAAACGTATTCATATGCATGAGCAGATTGTTACACAAACTCAAACATCCACATACACGTATGCTGCAGCTCTAAAAATGTCTCTCAAGATTTAGTAAGGAACCAAATCTGCTCCCGGTGTATAGCCCTCTTTTTTCTTTGAAGCGTGTCTGCAAAGCAAAAATTCCTACATTGCTCTTTGTAAGTTAGCTCCTTTGTTTTTTCTTTGCACATGGTCTTTAAGTTATAAGAACAGGTGTGATGTGCCGCCAAAAGCGTCACCGGGTCTCCTGGGATATAATGGCAAACTAGAGCATCTCGATCCTGAGACAGACAAGGCAGACACCATCCCAGACTGATGATGTCATCCCTGTGGAGCACTCCCAGTGCTTTGTCTCTCAGTGGCACTGCGGAGTGCAGCTGCAGGCACACACACATAGCAGACACGCACGCACACACACCTGTCTGTGACATTCTGTATTTGTCACTCAGGTTCTAGCACCGCTCATGCCAGCAAGAGCCGCTTTTCGCCCCGCGTTTCATACAAAATGGCTTCCAGATTGCCATTGTCTTGAATCGCATCGCTCCAGCATCGTCTAGATTTACTGGCGAGAGTACGGATGGATGAAAGCAGGCAAATACTCCTGCGCTCAATAACGTTCCCAGTAAGAGCTCAGTGTACACGAGGCATCTCAGTGACATGAATGCGGCATCAAATTGAATGTACCTGCTGCATGCAAACGCACTGCACAGAAACTCACCCTCTGTGCAGTGCACACATCAGCAATAGTGTTATTGCATCCAGCGTGTTGTTTCTATGCGGATTGAAATGGCAGTCTAGTGCGATCGCAGCCACGGAGGCTCTTGAAGTGCATAGGAGCAGCGAATGAGGCCATTATTGAGCAGAGAATAAATAGTGTCTTGAATGCCCGCCACTAAAGTGTCACAGACGAGGATATAGGCAACGTGGGCACATGAATATTCATCAGGTAGTGTGAATGTGTAGTGTTATTATTCAAACCTACATTTCTGAGAGGTTGACTCCTTATGTTGCATATTTATGAAATCGACGCTCATCTGAAAACCCTTTGAAAAGGGGTGACGACGAGTTTAGCTTAATTGATTCACATCCTATTTTTGTTTCTTGCTTTTCACAGGAAGGCTTTCAGGATTCTCACGACAATGGTGCGTCTAGCTGTGTTTCTCTCCATTTCCAGGTGCATTTGTCTGTGAGAGTTATAACCAGCCGTCAGCTATCAGGGGCCACAGTCGCCGCTCGCCCCTCCATGCCTCAATCAGTGTCCTCCCTCCATCAGTACCACCTTCTGCTCGCTCCAAAACGTGTGACACACCATCATATTCTCTGTCGTACAACATAGTCCGAACACTTTGGGGGCCATTAATGATGCTTACACATCAAGTGTAGTGTTTACGCTCCATCCTGCTGAACAGACAGCCAATCAGCGGCTCTAAATTAGATTTACTGTCATCTCCGAATTTCCCTCAGGGCTGTATGATCCTGTTAGCCAACAAGCACAACTGCGACTCTCTGTCCTTTCACATATTACAGCAAGTGTTACGATCAGAACGGCCTGCGGACATCCAGGCAGGTTGATCGAGCAACTCAACAGGAATATTAAATGTGTAGAAACAATTCAATAATATTGCACTGTGAAAACTGTGTTTATATTTACAGCCTAAAGCACAGGTGTGTAATAGATTTCTTTTAATGACTCACCTTGGTGTTTCAGTATGTTTAAGCGCTCCACCTCAGCACTGTTGGGATCAATTAGGTCGCACTGAAACTGCATTATTGTGCACCTCTGCTTGTATATTCAAGACACACTCATGCAGCTGGCAAAGCCCCCCATGATGGATTTATTAAGTGTGTTTGATGTCACTCCAGCAACAATTTACAGTTGTGTTGGAGCAACGCCATAAATCCACTAATCAATTTGATGATAGTATGATTGCTGTGCACACAGGAGAAACCGTAATGCCGGGCTCTCAGGTTCACGAGACTCCTGGGCTTCATATTTTCTCGCCATTCTCATCCTATTAGAGGATTCTGACCCTCCCCCTACATCCCCACTTTCTGCTAGCCTCTTCAGCCACCCACCCCACCACCACCACCTCAACCCCCGCCTGCCCGCCCCCCTTCCCATCTCCCTCACTCACACACACGCGCGTGGCCTCTCTCTTTTTTTTTTTTTTTTGTCAGCGCACACACGCATGCACTCGCTGCACTCTTATTCACTCGCTCCCTCTCCTCTCCCTTCTCGCTCACACGTTCACACACATACACGTAGCTCGCAGACTGGAGCGTGTGTGTGGAAGAGGGGTGGGGGGGGCGGGGGGCGGTGGGGGGGGGTGGGCTGGCAGAGACGTGAGGCTTGAAAAACGTGAGAAGAGAAAGAGGGACATGGAGGCATGAAGACTAGAGAGAGTAAAAAAGGAGGCAGAGAGGAAGGAGGAGGGACAGACTTTGAGGTGCAGCGAATGCAAAGAGACACGAGCGGACGCCGTGGATGCAGCTTGGAGGGTAAACGGGAGTGTGTGTGTGCATGCGTCGTCTGCAAGTGTTGGACAGCATGTGCACCGGGGTGGGTTGGAGCGTGAGCGAGCATGTCAGCGTACTAGTAAAGATTTCTCCCTCTCTTCTTTTATTCTCTCCCTCTTCGCAGCCACGGTGACGGCAGCAGCCCCCCGCAAAGGAGAGATGAAGCGCCCAACGGATGCTGGTGTTTGTCAGGTAGGTAGAGTAGAATAATCGAATCAGTACTCTTTTCTGTAACGTACCTGCCGTTGGGCTCACTGTCTGGCCCCAGCATTGAGAGTTAAGTGGGGGTTGGGGGCTGCTTCAGCAACGAGGAGGCACACCGACTGGGAAAGGAAAAGAGCCTGATTGTAAAAAGGTGGGTTTTTTTTTTACTTTTTCATTCACAAGCATTTCTACCAGAAACTTTTGCCTCACCCGTTCCTCTCATTTCGTCCTGTGAAGCTATGGGATAAATCACGTCGGGGGGCTGTGTGTGCTCACACCTACCAAGTGTGTAGATGTGACACTGTCTGTGTTTACGCAAGCTGAAAAGCCTTGAGTGAGTGTCAGGGTTTCTCATTGTAGACACGTTTGCGCATCACGCTCTGATATGAGCCTCTGCACTTTGTTTCAATTCTCGGCTCATTTGTGAAGACCGACATTGACATTTTCTCGCTTTAATAACCGACTACATTTGGCAAGTGAATTAGTGGAATTAGTGGTTGTCAGAAAATTCTATGCTGCAACCAGTCATATGCATTTTACGCCTGCGGTCGTTTCCATCCATGTGCGCTACATGCAAATTTGTATGTGGTCAGATTCGATTCACCTTTGCTTCCTTGATGTGATATTAAAAGAAGGAATTTCTAAACAAATCTCTCCACTGCACACCAATTTATAATTAATTTGTGGTTGAAGTTACGATGACTCTGAGAATCGCACCTTTGTGTTCCCAAAATCTCGAGGCCTCTCATGAAGTCGACCTGTGCACATATATACGCATGCATGCAGCACGATGCACACAGCACATGCACATCGCACCTTTGTTCGCAGTCACACACGAGTGTTTCATGGGCTGAAAACATGCTTCCCCGATGCGCCAAAACATGAGCTCCGTTTCCTTTTTCACAACAAATGAACATATTGACTCCACTCCAGTCATTGGGTGTTGTTCTGTCTGTCTACCAGTGGGTGGCATCGGTTCACACTGTGGCATCTCCGCGCAATGAATTGCCCTTTTCTCAACAAAATGCATTTGTATCTGTTACATTAGAGTTGTAACAAAATATCAGTTTGATATATGTACAGTTTTATCCAACTTCATTTTCACAGGTAAATTGTTGCATTGCCACTCTTTCTTCCTGCTGATCATTTAATCATTTCACCTCGACTGGTGTTGGTTCATTTTAAATGTTAAACTAATAAAATGTGGTAAAACATGGTAGTGTATACGGCTCAAAGGTTGAGAATCAGTCAATAACTGTCTTTCATGATCAGCAACACAGCACATTAAGATATGTATTTTTCTGTCCCATAATTTTTATACAAGTTGAAGACCAGGCTGTAACTCTGTCATCGAGTCGTGTATGAAGGCATTTAAAAATGAAAAAACGCACAGCTCACTGAGCTCTAAAAAGCTATTAACCACTGAAGTCTGTGGGTGCTAGCTCAATAAATCATGTTCAAATGGGCCGTGGCCTTTAACAACAGTTTAATTAATTGTTTCTTCCTGAATTAATTGTCTCATCCACATTGTGCTGCATTGCTGAGATTATTGGAGCCTGCTGTGAAAAAATATTACTTTTCCCTTCGGCCGCCGCCTTGCAACGCAAAAGATCGGTTCGGATAAAATGTAGACGAGCACACCGTGATTAAGTGACTGTTGTTCACTCGTTTACGTTGTAATTGCCCTGTTCGGTCCTGCGTCCAATCTGCAGCGAAGCAGGAGACCAGCCGGTGCTGCAGAATCCAAATGTCAGATGAGTTCATGCCTTTGTTTCAGCGCAGCGACTCTGCGGCTTCCACCTTTAATGTGGCTTGCTTAGAAGGTTTGAGATTGCTCTCTATTCAAACCCCCTGCTGTGTGCTTTAATTTCACAGTATGCCCCTCTGTCCCTGAGACCCTTAACCTGTGAGGTCAAAGCAGGTCACAGGTGAGGTCCTCGGGAACAGGGCTGCATTCAGTTTCAACGTTGCCTGAAAATCAATCGTTCTGCCACTTTCAAGAAAAAGATGTTTTGTTTGTTCTGTGTATCTCATGACTATGTCGGCTGTCGAGCGGTGATGGCGACTTTTCAAGCCAGAGTAGAAGAGGACAGCCACAGACACTCTCAGGGGGCCGACCCTATTGGCTGGCTTTGTGCGATAGCCCCCTCAGTGGGCCCAATAGGAAGACAGCCAAGGGTTGTGACCCCGTCATATTTGTCACCCTCCGAAAACAGCCGGGATTTGTTATACTGTTATACTGTGTTCTTTGTAAATGGTGTACAAATAAAGTACTTGAAATATATTTGTGTGACTTTTTGAAACAAATGTGCGTGCTCCCTAACACATACATATATATATATATAATTTGTTATTTTCTTATTTTAAGAAAGCCTACTTTTTTTATGTGGAGACACCCTTCTTGACTAAAAGATCCTGATAAATCCAGTCCATATATATCAGCCTTTTTGAGCTTGTTCTTGTTGCAGACGTGCATGAGAAGATAAGATCAAAGCGGCCTCCCCAGCTTTGTCTACAAGCAGGTCCCATGCACCCTCCTGCATATGTTTTGGGAATTTCCGTGCACTCTCATCCAAGCATCTGCTGCTAACTTTGCTGGTCCTGGAGGAGACTTTTGCTTAATATTGATTGGCTTGTCTGTGCGGAGACAGATGAATGCATTAGTACTCCGCTCACCCTGCCACTGGAAATATATTAAGTTCATGTATTAGGCACCCTGTCTGGTTGCCATGGAGATGCACCGGTAGAGAGGGACCAGGGAAGAGAGGGGTGGGGGTGGGGGGGCGAGTGGGGGATGCAGGATGTGATGAGGCGTTGGGCTTGATTTGTAGTCCCGCTCTCCCTCTTCCACCTTCCAGTCCGTTGTTTCTTTCTCCTCTTGTTTCTCATTCTTTCTCCGCTATACTTTAATAAAAAATCCCACCCCAGCTGGAAAGAATAGGCACTTTTCTTGCCACTCACTGGTCTGTTGATTTTGTCCATCCCTTTTGTTCCACATTTCACTGTTTGCCTCCTGTTAGTCTCCTGTCTCATCACTGCCAGCAAGTTTGATTCTTTCCGCATCCCTTTTGGGTTTTCCTTTCATTGCTCCATGTACGAAAGCGTTTAACTCCCTCTTCACACACCCCGTCTCCCCAACCACTACCACCACTGCCGCCGCCGCCACCTCCCTTCTTGGCTCGCTCCATCTCTGTGCTCTGCAGTAAAACTGGTGCAGTGAGGCAGCAGGAAATGGGGACTGGAGACAATAGAATGGAGGGGAGTCTGATGCTCTCCTCAAAACCCCACCACGCCGGGGAAAAATACAAGTCTGGTTTTTAATCTCTTGCAAAGGCGGCTCGTAACACTCTTGTGCCTCAGCGCGAAAGCTTGGCATCTTAACTTTCTTCATTTTAAGGCTAAAACTATAAGGTCGGCACTGCTTTCTGGTGCCTTTGTTGCCATTTCCACATGGTTGGCAGCTTTGAGGCTTTGACGCCGTTAATTCTGTAGGTGACTTTAAAGTTAAAATCACCATGTGAGTGTGAATATCTCAAATGGACACTAATAGAGGAAGGGGCCCGGTGTGGGACTCAAACAGTAAACGCTGGTAACTGCCACAAATTGCGTAAAAGCTGCTGGTCGGATGCTTGAGATATAGACGTCAAACTTCAAAACATTTAGCAGAAACCTTTGAGCGAAGCTTCAAGATGTCCGCCTTGTGGTGTCTGTGCTTCATGTCACTGCTCGGCGCGTCTCTGTGCTGCTACCAGTGTTTCATCGACGTGGCTGAGAGCGCTCGCCTGTGCTCAGGCCACATCTTGACTGAGGGCAATGTTCACAACGTCGACGCATGCTTCAAGATGCTGGATCGGATATTCAACTACAACGACGGAGTGATTGAGGCTGGCCAAGTGGGTGAGGACTACTAATATGTGGTTAGGTTTTGTTCATTTTTAACAAACTCATGAGAGAGATTCTCAATCAGAGCCTTTTTCTTGCTATAGGCAAACTAGGCAAATGCTTAGGGCCTACAAGCCCCAATGGGGCCCCAAAGCCTCATCGGAGGAGAATGTCTTTATTTGTAGCTATTTCGTTACAACCTTTTTATACGTAGAAATAAACATGGGATATAAATAAAATGAACTGCAATGATAAGCTGTGGCTGGTGTTTTGTGGCATTATTAGGTCATATTTGTTGGACTGCACTGTCACACAATTTGTGACGCTGATATGTTTGGAATTATTGACAGCCACCCATCATTCCTATTAGCGGACATAAAACAAGCACAGTAATGGCATCAAAAAGAAGTTATCTCAGAATGTCATGATCCATTTTTCTTGATAACCGAAGGAGCTTTCTCTGGGTGAGGAATCTCTCCATCGTAGTTTGTCAAACCAGGGGCCCCCAAACAGCATCTTGCTTAGGGCCCCCACGATCTAGATACGGCCCTGGTCTCCATGTGTCCCTCTGCCAGGTAAAGGATATCACAAACAACTGAAGGGAATCTTGGAAGAGCAAATCCTGCCCATTGTGGACGAGTTTGACGGACAGTCGAACTACGGTGAGTAATCGACACCTGGAAATGAGCCTTTAACACAACCGAATTAAGGTCTGTTCCGAGACAAAAGAGTTCTCCAAACGAGAAATTTCAAAAATGCTACCCTCTCTAGCACACACGTCAGTAGGAAATGTTGAGCCAAATATTTCTATCTCCCTCCTCTTCTCCATCCATCAGACGCGGCGTACGAGGAAAGGCTGCAGACGGCGGCAGACAATTTCATTGCAGCCGCCTCCAAACTGCCTAGAGGTGAAAGATGCTCTCTTCCCCCCTTCCTTCATCTTTTCATCTATAACAAGGCCTATATTAGGTCATTATGGCTCCCTCTGATCTCCAGGCTCTCGCTGAAATAAGCTAGTTATGTTATTACACCCTTTCAAACACAGAGGAAAATAAAAGACGCCATCAGGTTGAACAGACCCATATTTCTGGATGCTAGCACTGTCGTCTGATTGAAATCATATTTGGTAATCCAACTTCACCGTCTCTCATTTATTTAACAGTCAGCGGATGTTTCCCTCCATGCGGTCAGTGCTATTACGCTTTTTCACATCTTTAATTGAGTCGTTTCATATGTGTGCAGACATGCCTCTTATTTAAAGTGAGTGTGTTAAGGCACATGAGGGGGATATTTTCTCCAGGTTTTCAGAGTGAGGGCGCCGTGTACAACTGTACCACCTGCAAGTACGATTCCTGTGGATACCCCCTCGATTGTCCTGGTGAGTGTCACTTGATGTGTCCAACACATTGGATTACTGATGCTGTTACATCACAATTTTTAAATGGAAAAAGGAGGCCCGCTAATCCAGACTTGACACATTCTTACATAACTACATTTCACCTTCATAAGCATCCACTCTTGATCCCTGAAATTCCCATCTTTTGATCCTTGAAAATGCTCTTAGCCGAAAGTCAGTGTTTGAAAGAGAGACTGAGGCAAGGTTTTATTTCCGCACATTATATCTTTTGCACAGAGCCCCCCAAGGTGCTCTTTAAGTCCTTGGCTTCTTTATGCAAGGTGACAGTTGACTCCCACACACTATGGTGTTCGTATCAACCCTGCGCGGCGCCGCCACTGTTTAGCATATCATCATTTTTACTCCGCTCCTCAGAGACCGGGCTTAAGTATTATCATTGAGGAGGGCTCAGACTGCAAGGGCTGCCCCTCTGTGAATGTAATGTGTGTTCAAGCGAGCATGAGTGTGCGTTCATTTCATTTCAGTTAAAGAAATTAAAGTAGCAGAGAACAACAGGACCAGGATGAGGTGTGATGTGGCATTTCAGTTGCCCAACGACATCAATGTCATCTGGAGGTTTGCAGAGGAGGTATGTCCAACATACAACGGACATCTTAAACACAAAGCCACCGTGGCTTTGATGGAACAGGGTCAACACTGTCATGTTTTGATACGAAGAGAAGAGAGTGTTAAATAATAGAATAAAGATCAACAACTAAGGAAAGCTGGACTCTTTGTCCATTAGAAATCACCATTTTCCTTTTCTTTTTTTAGTACATATTAAGAAAGCATGATGAATAATGCTTTAAAGGTCGCTTTTTGAGATGAGAAGCTCAACTACTCCACCAACCTCCTACTGTATCTCATAATCTTTTCTTTCCTGCAGAACATTTGTCCTAAATGAAAAATGTATCCTTGGACAGGTGGAAACCCAGCAAGTGGACCAGTTTAAAGAAGTGACTGTAGGACTGGACAGACTCTATTCCATCCCTGCTGTGGGCTTGCAGCACCAGGGCACGTACCAGTGTGAAATCTACTCAGGCCAGAGATCTATTGTCAGACTGTACTTCTATCTCTCGGGTAACAAGACTTACTTCCAAGCAGTAGACATACTTGTGATAACTCCCCATTGTAAATGCAAAACATACATCAGTTTTGTAAATGTTGAACACATATGCACATTGGCTGGCAACCCTGAGCTGTGGTTCTGCTCCAGATTTCCTCCGTGAAAGGATGTTTTTCCCGGCCACTGTCACTGAGTGCTTGCTCATATGGGATATGTTGGGTCTCTGTTAATATACAAACTATTGGAGAGTGTGGTCTACACCTGCTTTGATAGTTGATACAGTCAAAGTGGCCTATAGATTTTGTTGTTGTTTGAATTTAATGGATTAGCTGACATGTAGGTAGTTACATGTAGCTGAGATTTAAGCAAAGGTGAATAAAATGCAGTATAAGTTCTTGTGAAGCACACGAAAATACAAAAAGATCGTCCCAATAAATATAATCGATGTAAATTCAAACTACGGAGGTGATGCACAGGTACAATGAGAATTTTTGTGCACATATACACAGTGGATTTCAAATGAAGCAAGCAAGATGCGGCTGAACTGTAGACCCCCATCTGCATTTCAAGAGTTTTGCACAGAATTTTACAGTATTACATGTGTTTACACAGTCCCACAGATCATCCAATCTCAGAGGCTAAATTGGACAAATGAGCCGGGCATTTATGTTTACAGTATATAAGAAAAATACTCAATCTCAGTCTTAATCTCTTCCTCCAAAGTGACCCCCCAGGTCGTGAAAGGCTACACAGAGCTGCAGGAGATATTTGACCTGTCCATGCTCCCGGGAGGCTGGTTGGTCCCTGCACACGGTGGTCCTCCACCCTCCCTCCTCCGCTCTCCGCTACTTGTCGGCAGCTGTGTCACAGCTTTGCTGCTGCTGCTGTTCCTCTCCTTGGGGTAAAGCAAATGTGTTATTTGCACATTGTTAGAGACGAGCAGCTAAAAAATGTGTAAATCTCCCACACCCTCTGTGATTTCGGGATGTCCCCACCTCTACATCACGCCTGTCTTTAACTGTTGCAGGGCTCTGTACTTTTCATCAGTAGCAGAGGACACAGCTCATACTGGACACGCAGGTGAAGATGAGGACGTCATGTCAACAAACGTATATGTGGAGCAATAAAGCCATTTCATCTGGCCTCTGGTCTTTCACGGAGCATTACGTCATAGTTTTAAAAAAGTCTGTGTTACTATTTTGACCACTAGAGGGCAGGGTTACCATCTTTGTCAGCACACAGGACTACAACATCAGAGTGTGGTAAAATTACTGAACTGATATTGCGACTTACATTTCCCTTGAGTAGATCGGTCTTATGGTCTTTGCATTAATACTATTCAGCAGTATCACAGGAAATACTTTGCTTTTTATTAACTGTGGTTTATCTGACTGCCATGAATAGTTGTCAAGCTATGTATTTCCACACAAAACAAAGGATGCACTCCTAAAAATATGATACATTGCGTACTGATGTAAATCAAGTTGCATAAAGTAGTCAGAAATTAGCTCCTCAACCGGTTTCATGAAAATATGCTTAGAGAAACTACTAGATACCCGTCAACCTGTAATTTTGTTATGTTGTATTATTATTTCTTTCTTCTTCTTCATTTTAAAGTAAATGTCTGAATACATGTTCACCAGTTGTGTCAGAACATTTTTCATACAGGATGACGTGAATTAAGCAAAACTTAAATATCTGTTGCGTATCCAATTGGCCAGCAGTTGGCAGCATCATGCAGAATACACGTAACTGCTTTTTGTTAAGAGAATCACCAGAAAGTGGAAAAACCAGAAGTTACAGATATATCTGAATATGTTTGGTAAACATGTTCGTTTTTTTTAATTTTTCAACTTTTTGAATAGGTGGAAATCACGGGGTGGTCCAGAGCACAGTATAGTTGCTAAAACACCTCCCAAAACAAGTCTGATTCATGGCGCATGATGGGGAAGTTTTGTTACAAAACTGTCTCCGTCGTCAAAATGTGTCAGTTTTGACAAATGCACACATTCATTTTGTAAAGTAAACCCTCCATGATGCCTCGCCCGCATCTGTGGTGAAGGTCAAGAGAGAATGACCAAAGTCAGAAGTATTATGCAACAGACATGTATGTACTCTGCTTAGTGTGACCAGAACAAAACATCTCAGGTTGACAAATGTCAGAGATGTGGACCTTTGACCTTTATGATTTTTTTTTTACCCATAAAAGAACAAATGACCTCCTTTAGTTTATAACACTTTGTACTTTGTACTAGGCTACACCTAGTTGCTTCAGTTTGATGTTTCTCATATTACAAACATAAATTGAAAGAAGAAAAAGGACATGCTCATGCAAATACAAACTCAGAGATATTCCTACAAAAAACAGTTGAAAAAGGGGGTAGGATTAAATAAGTATACTTCTTACTACTCCTTTTGAACATGTAAATAAGAAGACGAAATATGTTTTGATTTGCTTTGTTTTTTGTTGTTTGTTTTCTTTTTCCTAATGGTTTTAAGTTATGGCTTCATGTTATTTTTTATCATTATTAATATTATTATTATTAGTAGTAGTATTATTACTATTATTATGTATTTTTTTGTATTTTGTATTTTGTATTTATTTATTTGCTAATACTATTATTTTAAATCTTCCTTACATGTTCAGATAAATAAAAATCAATCAATCAATTCCTCTTGAGTCCAAAGATAAA
>CAESWR010002637.1:0-11626 GCA_903171835.1 Mullus surmuletus | reverse complement strand
ATCAGGTCTAGTGCGGCCCGTGAGTCTTATATGAATGGCACTTTACAGTGTTGAACCTACGGCTCTTGGGGGGCGGGCTTGATGCACTCGGAGAAACATTTCTCAATGACAGCAGTTTTGCCATGGAGTTTTCTTCCGTGCCTGGCTGGCTGCCTCGTTTCTATTGGGCACCAGCGGTGCCCAGCGACCTGCGGTCACAATACAGCTGGGATCAATTTTTTCAGCACGAAGACCGATAGTTACCAACAGTTTTGTGTCCGTCCCGAATCGAGTCTGACCATTAATTATTAATATGCACCCGAACCAAGACTGACTCTTTTTTTCCGCATTCTTTTTTTTTTGTTGTTTGAGGAAGGCACTTTATTAGTCATGCAAGCTGCACATTATAACCTGTTTGCGTGTCATTGTAATAAAGTGCCTTGCCTTCCTCAAATAATAAAAAGAAGAAAAAAAAGAGAAAAGGCGATTGATTATATTACTGTAAATTACCATGAAAGGGGACTGTTTTAAATCTATACATTACGTTGATTATTGACTACTAGCCTACAAGACATGCACAGCACTGCACACAAACACCTTTACTAGTTATATCTAGCCAGCCTTTTCTTAATATTCAGTCTTACCAGCATTGACAATTGACTTTTATGTCCACGTAGCGGACAGTGGCACTAGTGTGCATTTAGCATCATTATGGATCGAGTTATTTACTCAACTGTCCACTGTTTTACCAGCTTATAAATCAAACTATTGATCAGTCCAACCATCGTGGTTTACATGTTGTCATGGAGAAAGGATGGCATGCACAGTGGATGGGTACAACGCTGTCCTTCCAGCTGCGATAAAGTTACGTTCGCTGCTACTGCTTAATGGTGAGCCTCATACTTTGGTGTTTGGCCCGGGCGGACTCTTTCTTTGGGTTAATGGGGGGCTGTTATTGCCGACGGACAGGTGTCGCTGTGTGACTGCAGACTACAGATTCTCTGTGCATCAAGACTTTCTCCGCGCGTCGGCTAAACATGACAGTGATACCAAGTGAAATTAAAATATATTCCACAGCCCCAAACATGTCTTTTTCAAAGCATGCAGTGAAGAGAAAGGTTGATGCTGACACGCTGACAGACAATTCCAGGAAAAGTGAGAGCTGCAATATTTCTTTGTTGAGCACAGGGGCACCCAACATGTCTTATTTGCACAGAGAAAGTTGTGGTGCACAAGGAATACAATTTGAAATGTCATTACACAACTAGACATGTTGAGGACTATGCAAAATACCAGGGAGATGAGAGAGACAAACTGTTTGCAAAACTAAAAACATGTCTACTGAAGCAACAAGATTTCTTCAAGAAGGCAACCAAAGAGAATAATGCAGTAGTCGAAGCCAGCTACATGGTCAGTGAGATGATTGCTACGGCGGGGAAGCCATTCACAGAAGGTGAATTTGTCAAAAAGTGCATATTACAGGCTGCAAGTCTAGTCTGTCCGGAAAAGAAAGGTCAGTTTAGCAACATCAGCCTTTCTGCCAACACTGTGACCTGTCAAGTAACATTTATGATCAACTGTGTGAGAAAGCCAAATATTTCAGTGTATACTCAGTCGCTCTTGATGAGTCCACAGACATCACAGACACTGCCCAGCTTGCAATATATGTCCGTGGTGTTGATGACAATTTTGAAGTGATAGAGGAGTTGCTCACAGTAATTCCAATTCATGGCCAGACCACTGCTCAGGAGATATTTCACCAGCTGTGTGATGCCATTGAGAATGCAGGTTTGCCATGGAAGAGGTTTGTTGGAATAACAACCGATTGAGTGCCATCAATGACAGGGAGGAAAAATGGACTGGTGGCTCTTGTTAAAAAAAAAACTGGAAGAGGAGGCCATTGCTCTGCACTGCATTATCCATCAGCAGGCCCTTTGCAGCAAATGCCTGAAGTTTGACAATGTGATGTCTGTTGTTGTGAAATGCATCAACCAAATCAGATCCAGGGACTTAAAGCACCGAAGGTTCATTGCTTTTTTTTTTTTAAAGGAAATGGAGTAAGAAGAACAAAGTATCAACGGAAAGTAGTAAACAGAAAATCACCATAGAAATGGGAAAAAACAATACAGGGACCAAAGTTCAACTAAGAACAGTGACAAGTCAGCAAAAGACTTATAAAACCAGTACACGTTCGCTGAGGGTGCGAGGCGAGGGAATTGGGAGAACAGTGTTCTGTGTTGAGGGCGCAAAGGGAAATCATCTCGCGCCGGAGAGGAAGGGCGAGTAGCTTAAGAAGCCTGTTGATTGCGCAGAACGAGCTGCAGGTGTGCCTGATCAACACTTCCCAGGCTCGCCCCGCCTCTCGACACTCAGCCTGCAGGGGAGGGGGAGCGAAGTCAGCCCAGATGTGAGCACAGAACATACATACCGCAGAACCACAACAGGAGTCAGAATATGGGGATGTGGTCTACTTCGCCGAGGTAAGTTGGCTCAGCAGGGGAAATGCCTTGAAGAGATTTATTGAGTTGAGAGCAGAAGTGAAAGACTTCATGGAGAAGGAAAAGGTGGCTGTTGCTGTGCTAAGTGATCCCAAATGGCTCATTGGCTTAGCTTTTCTTGTTGATATCAAACATGAGCTTAAGGGGCAGGGGCGACTCGTCAGTGCTGCCTATGACAATGTGAGAGCATTCTCCACAAAATCATGTTATGGAAAGCCAAGCTCTCTCAGACAAACCTTTCCCATTTCCCAGCATGCAAGGCATTCGTGGATGGAGGCACCCCATTCAGTGGTAGGCAGTATGTTGATGTCATTTTGTAGCTACAGGAGGAATTTGAAATAATTTTCAGACTTCAAGACGCACAGAGCCACATTTAAAATTTTTGAGGACCCCTTCTCCTTTGATCTGTAAGATGCCCCTCCTGTGCTTCAAATGGAGCTCATTGATCTGCAGTGCAACTCTGACCTCAAAGCCAATTTCAGGGAGGTGAGTGGAAAAGCAGACAAGCTTGGGCAATTTTTGAGAGAATTGCCCCCGGCTTCCCTGAGCTTCCCCGAATGTTCAAGCGGACCATGTGCCTGTTTGGGAGCACATACTTGTGCGAAAAGCTCTTCTCCACCATGAACTTCAACAAGTCCAAGTACAAGTCCAGACTTACAGATGATCATCTTCAAGCCATACTGAGGGTCTCAACTGCTTCCAACCTCAAGCCAAATGTGGCCCAGCTATGCGAGAGAAAGCGCTGCCAGGTCTCTAGCTGCAAGGAATAGGCAAGAGAAGTCATGTTCAGAAGAACACAGTTCATCAATGTTCCATTCATGTTCAGAAGAACCCATTGAGGTTAAAGAACTGTTAATAAAGACGTTTCAATCTGGATACAGCAGATATAGAAGACCATAGAAACCACACATAGTTGCTGACTTGAGAAATCTAATTATTATTTGTATTATTATCGTTATTTTATTCATTTATTACTGATTTACTTACTTATTTTCTTATTAATTCTTAATTTGTTTATTTATTTTTTCACGTCATTTTGTGTTAAAAAATATAGACATTTAAATCTGATTACAGTAGCTATAGAAGACTGAAGAATGAAACCACACATAGTTGCTGACTAAAGAAATCTAATCATTATTAAATGGTCAAACGTAAGGTGGACGCTGAGAACATGGGGTTTCAAGCCAGGTGGGAGGCAGAGTACATGTTCACGGTGTGTCTTCTGTGTGGAGAAAGTTTGGCTGTAATGAAAGAATATAATCTTAGGAGGCACTATCAAACATCTCAGAAACACACAGACAAAGACAAGAATATGGACACGGAACACAGGCTACAGAAGGTGGAAGAATTAATGCGAGGCCTTAAGTCCAGGCAGGCTATGTTCACATATGCCAAATCACAAAGCGAGGTTGCTGTCAAGGCTAGCTTTATTGTGGCAAAAGAGGTCGCAAAATCAGCCCGGCCCTTTACAGAAGGAGAGTTTATCAAAAACTGTATGCTTGAAGTTTGTGACGCAGTGTGCCCAGACAAAAGACAACTCTTCTCAAACGTGAGCCTGAGCAGAAACACCGTTGCTGAATGTGTAGACCAGCTTTCCACCAACATAAAAGAACAGCTTGTGAGAAAGGGATATTTCATTGCATATTCTCTTGCTGTGGATGAGAACATGGACACATCTGACATTGCCCAGCTGTCAATTTTCGTCCGTGGAGTAGACTCCAGCCTGAGCATAACAGAAGAGTTTTTGGCATTACGTCCTATGCATGGCACGACTACAGGACAAGATCTGTATGAAGAGGTATCCAGATGTGTAAATGAGACGGGGCTGCCTTGGGAAAAACTCTTGGGATTAACCACAGACGGAGCACCGCAATGTGTGGGCACAGGAGTGGATTGGTGGCAAGGATGCGTGAGAGGATGTTGGAGGAAAACGTCACAGATGAGTTGACAGCTTATCACTGCATCATACACCAGGAGTCGTTGTGTGGCAAAGCCTTGAAAATGGAACATGTAATGAGCACCATAACACGAGCAGTTAACTTCATCAGAGCCAAAGGTTTAAATCACCGCCAGTTCAAGGCATTTCTGGGCGAGTTAGATACAGAGTATGGTGACTTGCCTTATCACACAGAGGTGCGATGGCTAAACCACGGAAAGGTGCTGCAATGATGCTTCGAGCTGCGTGAGATCTGTCTGTTCATGGAAAGCAAGGGGAAAGACACAACAGAGCTCCGAGATGCAACTTTCCTGTGTGAAATGGCGTTTCACTGCGACATCAAGAGCCATCTGAATGTGATGAATCTGCAGCTGCATATATATATATTATATATATGTATATATATGTTCATCATTTACTAATTCAGCAACCGGAGAATATCGGCTTTAGTAAGAATTACATCAGTGAAATGTGTATAATCTGAACTTCTTGAAGACAAAGGAAATCAAATGAATTGAACATTCTGGTTTTGGCGAGTTTTTGTCATGTCCTTTTCCTTTCCCCATCCTCTTGCTGCCATAAAATCTGCAAATCTCCAATGAGATGCTCTTTTTAGCTACACGCCCAACTAGGATAAAAACACACGCGCGTCCTTTGTTCATTCTCTTTTTGCTCTTTTACGCTCCCTTTTACTTACGCTCTTAGCGCTTCTATCCTTAGCCTTAACTTTTCCGTCTCTATCTTTTTCGTTTTGTTTTAATTTTTTGGTGGAATTTGGTGAAATGTGATTTATACAAGACTATGTATGTATTTTCCACAATATATGCCACATCATTTCAAAACCTAATAAATGGTAAATTGGCTATGTTTATGGAATGTTTTCTTTTACCCCTGAAAGGTACTTATACATGTTTATTAATCTAATTCACTCACTCAGACACACAGACAGTAGATTAAACAGTAGACAAAACAGTGAGGGGCTCAGTGTCTTGTGCAGTCACATCCTGTCAAAACTATGGGCTTCTCATAACCATAGTATACGATGTGTACATGTGTAATGTCAATTAAGACTAAGAAGCATTATAACCTGAATAGACAGTAATGCTCCCAGTGGGCATTTTGGTAGTTGTTATGTGTCTCTAGGAGTAAGGGAAAGCACTGTCCCCACAATGCAAGATTGGGACCAGTATGCAAAAAATTGTCCCTGTAAACCACCTGCACCCATATAGGTGTGTGTGCGTGTGTGTATAGAATTGATTTTCAGTTCAGCCTTTGTTGGAACCTGGTGTATGATTTTTTTGGCTGCACCAGCTTGCTCTGCCTTTGGACATTGCTTTTCTTGTTAATATTTGATCTGCTTGTTAGAACCACATATAAATTTATAATAATATAATGCTTTGAAAGTAGAACCAACACAGTGTAAGACCTTGCTCCATTGTTTCCGAATTTAACTTGTCTTGTTTTTACCCTCTCCAACATAAATCTTCTGTGTTTTGTCCTTGTTTCTTGTGACACTGGCTGGAATACTGCTGCTGGTGAAAATCTCCCCAAGAATGTCCCGTAAGGTGGCACTTCCTGAAGTTGAGACACCTCCACTTGTTCAGCAAGAGTCAGACTCTTTTGATTCAGGGTCTTCCCTTGACACAGCCAATTTATCCAGCAGAGTGTCACTCCAGAGTCCCTCAGCTTTTATCAGGAACTATCTGCAAAGTGTCTCAAAGTGGCCTTCACCTTTTCCCATCCCGTCCTTCTCATATGATGTGGAGTTGAAGTTGTGCAAAGGCAAGGAGGCATATGAACATACCAAGAAAGGTATCATCTTATCAAGAGACGCACAGATAGAAATTTTGAGAAGATCGATCTGGCAGTTTTTGAAGTGAAAGCCCATTCTGACCAAGACCAGATTGAGTCAGTTCATCTGTAGACACCCCTACCTTTGAGAACCAGGCAGTGAAACAGGATATGATAGATGGAACACGAGCATAAAATACAAACTTGCCAATTACACGTGCAAGCTGCGTCAGGCGGGCTGTATTGAGGTTAGCATTAACCAGAAAATGAAGAGCTGTGAAGGTGATGGTACAAATCCTTCTTTGAAGAGAGCAAAGCGAGGTGAGACTAACCATGTTCCTGACCATCCAGAAAACCATAATGATGACTCACTGGAGGATGAAAGACTGGCTCAGGTTAAGGAGTTCAAGAATAAGAATATTGCACTCATCAGATAAAAGATGTAGCTGACTTATCGTGAAGCTGCAGCCTATGGTGTCAGAGGTTCTGGAACACTGGCCGGCTCTGTTTTGCGAGGCATAGGTAAGCAGGTGAACTGAGAATATATTATGTTTTTGTTGGAGCCAATGTGACAAATTTAAGCACATTTACAGATTTGCACCAAATTCGCTCAGGTCAATCAAGACCCCTAGGGACACAAAAGTTATCAAAAAATTGTTAATAAAAATGAAAGGTCTGGCTTGTAGGGGCCGCCAAAGTTAAACAATGTTTTCCCAAAATTTCAAAATGTTGTAGCTTGCCAATATTTTCATCTACCAGCCTCAAAGTTTCTAGGATGATGCGGCATGTGGCCCAGCATACATTTCTGCATTTTTTTTGGGGGGGGCATTGCGCCTCAGGGTGGCGCTAGAAAAGGACATATTGTACGTGTGGACATCAAGCTCAGGCTGCGTTTTACCGACCTGCCTCAAACTAAGCCCAGAATACTAGAAACACTTTGAAATTGCCGCACAATTCATATTTTGACTCCTCCCCAAAGGGCGTGGCCGTGGCGGTGCGGCAAAATTTAGGGTTGTTTCATGATGGGTATTTTCAGTGTCGTTTGGCCGTACATGTCCTGACCTTCACCAAATTCACGCATGTTGATAGCAGTCCATGTCCGCATAGATTGAGACCATACTTGCCTCTATATGTGAAAGCGTCCACCTATAGTGGCAACAAAAGGAAATGTTATCGCTTTTAGGCCTATAAATCCTACATAATTAATGAGATGAAGTTGTAATTAGTACAGGAGGGTGACAACCCCTCCATGAAGCCACAGTATGAGTTTTGTGAGGTTTCTTTAGACGGCGCCAAGATGGCTGCCAGCCATCACCACAAAACAGGAAATGATGTGAAAGTTGCTAGGATTGGTGCAGACTTATAAAAATTGCCATACCAATCAAGGGGGCCGTGAAAACCACATATTATAATTTTTATTATGATACGATTCAAAATGGCACAGTAGCGCCTCCTAGAAAATTTCAAACGTGTAGTCCTGCCCCTGTGTTGGACCCACAGCTATGAAATTGAGAGGATTTATGGAGACCACCAAGATGAACAAAAAAGTCTCTGGGCTAATGGGCCACGCCCAACAGGAAGGCCACCATTTTGGATGGAAAATCGCAACCTAGGTGATTTTTAATGCATGGTAAATGAACAAACTCCTAGGGATTTAAATATATCAGGTTGTTATTTCTTCCACAAGAACATATGACTTAAAACGTATCAAAAGAATTATGCCACATCAAAGGGGCGTGGCCTCAGCGAAGGCTCAAATCATGTCAGTTTCTTACTCTAATTACCCCAGTAGTATTTACAGACCTTCATGTAATTATTGTTGTTTGAAATATAATAATTATCTTCAAATCAGCATAATTGACAACAATGTAATGCATGCATGTTTTAACATATTTAAAGTCAATATGAAAAAATACATATATGCATAAATACAAAACTAACAGAAGGCATTGCATAAATAAGTGTGAATGGAAGAAATATATACATGCAACAACTATATCTCAAAGGTAAGCTTTTTAGAACTGTTTTATGAAGATTTGCACATTTCATAAAAGTGAGGACACAGCATGCAATCGAGGAGTGGTGATTCTTGTTTGATGTAATTCATAGCAATGTCTCTCTGTCCCAGGAATGTGAGGGAGAGAGAGTGCACAACCAGTACAGCAACATGGTCTGCCTCCCTCTCTCTGCCATTCAGTCGCCCTGCACTAACATTTATACTCTATCTAGCGGAATGTTTGTTTGTCCAGATGCAGGGGAAAGACGTTGAGTCTGCAGCCCTCCTCTGCTGATCCTCTGGTCGCTGGTCGTAAACTCATCCCCCTTCTTGGGTCTTGTCCTGCAACATCTCACACACACACATTCACGCCATCCTACCCTTCCTAACCTATCTAGCATTTGTTTAGTGTCAATCATTGTGCAGTATTTTTAGAGTTAATTGCTATTTAGCTAAACAACTGATTATCTGTTTCTTCTCTTATCTGTTTCCCTCCTTGGTCATAAAACCATGAACATTCTTTAACTTACCCCCTCCTTTCTGCCTTTACTTTAATTTTTTACTCTTTCAGTTTGAAGGTACGGGATATAAACGTGCGCTCCGAAGGTGGCTTGGGGAAATTAAACCAACAAGTTTTACCCCCCTTTCTGCATATTCAGAACAAACAATGAACATGAAATTCCAATCTGCAAAAAAAAATCCTTGATCTTTCCAATCGGATGCTATGGCGACATTAGGACTTCTTTCAAAAACACATGGCATCTGAACTCAAACACACGTGCCGCTAAGTCTCTATAACTGTAAACTAAAACACAGTAAATATTATGTACTGTGGTTTATATGACAGTACTTTTGTTGTAACTGTAAAATGAAACAGGAATTATGAACTGTAATTTATGTTACATTAGTACTTTTGTAACTGTAAAATAAAAGACAGTAATTGTTATGTCCTGTTGTTTATATTACAGTACTAGTATTGTAACTGTACTATGAAACTCAGTATATGTTCTCAGTATTTTACTGGAATTACCAATTATTACCAATGTACCAGTATTCTGCTGTCAATAAAATGTTACTGCATTTAAAATTGACATTTTTAAGTTTCAACAATTATTGGGACACCAAAATATACTTTTTTCTAACTATTTATTCTTTGCACATTTACAGTTTTATTAACCATAAAACAATGGATATCAATATCCATAAATAGTGGCAATAACACATCAACAAAACATGATGATCACTATTCTTGCATAGAACATGCTGTGAACACATTGAATACAAACAACCAAATGAAAAATGGTAGTACACAATTAAATCCCCCTTGAGCGAAGTCAACCCACCAAATCTAAACATTGAGGTTGTGGGGAAACAGTTACAAGTATAAAAGTATTTCTATAAACACAATACTGCCCAATTGGAAAGCATACCATGGCTATCACAAACATAATACTCAATGAATTTTCTTTTTCAAAACACATTCTGTGTACAGTTTTCTGACAAGTAGCCACAACAACTTCTACGCATTTAAAATATTACTAACCATAAAACAATGGATATCAATATCCATAAAATCAGTGGCAATAACGTCAACAAAACCTGATAATCACTATTTACATCAGTTTCATGTTTGTGGCACCTTAAGAGATGGGATGTAAATGATGATTTAATCTTAAAGGCTCTGTTACAATGGCTAAATGGACAATATACCGACTCATGTTTAGTCAAATGGACCTTGATGTGTGCCAGAAGATCTTTGAGATCTATACATTGCTTTTTGCAATTGGCAACATCACATACAAACGAGGCCTGAGTCTCATTGCACTCCGAAAGAGAACTGTGGTGGGAACGATAGACGTGAGCTTTCAATGCAGTGTATTTGGAGAACTTTTGTTTACAGTCTAAATGGCAACATGAATAGTACCCTTTTGTCTCATGTCGGTGCAGAATCTGATGACTAACATAGCTTTTAATACTAGTCAGTGATAAACCACATGAGCGGCATGAGAACTTTGGCTTTACATATGCCATTGTGGTATGTAGGCTAACTAGTGGAAATACTTTTAATCAGATGACACTACCTAACAGTGAAGGAAATGGAAAAGTTGAATAAACCCATGAAATTAAAGTAATAATACTAATAAGGTGGTAAGTGAAAGTTTGCAGACATCATGGAGACAAAACTAAACAGCTTCATTGTGGTTGCATGTGTGAGCTATGATGACGTACCAAAAGCTGCCCGACAGGCTCCTGGAAATAGACACCAGAAAAATAAGCGCTGTTGAGTTCACCTGCAGCCAGTGGGAAGAAAAGAGCAGTCAAATTTAATCACCGTGTATAAACGTGAAATGGAAACGACACCTCGACACGAGATATGTCAAGATATGTCAAAAAAAACCCCACTTTAGCGTGCTACTCCTAAGACTCGCGAAACGTGGTCAATCTGTACTAATGGACAGCTAACTATGCTAGCGAATTAGCGTGCTAACTTCATGCAGTCACCATTATTAAACATTTCTCAACGTTAATGCACTGTAGTCGCCGACGTCTTACCCTTTATCGAAGACGGAGAATTCAAACGTTCAAACGCTGAGACCAGGGGTCTCATGTACTAACAACTACGTGGATCTCACACTAAACGCCAGCGTACGCAAGACTCCCCGAAAAAAAATTCTGGATGTATCAATGAGTGCGAGCGCCGGGATCCGCGCACCTTTCCTTCATACATCCCACTCAGCGTGGAATTGAGCGCGTGGCCGGGGCCGCCCTCGTTACGCCCACCTATATGCAATTTGATCTAAACAGGGTTTCTCCTGTCCACGGTCGCAAAAAGATGTGGAAGAAGAAGAAGTTGACGGCGTGTGAGCTGGAGGTGCTGGTCGGGGAGGTGGAGGAGAAACAAGGGGTTTGTTCGGCAGCCTGTCGCGGCAGTATAAAAAAACAAACAATGTGAGTGGGAGAAGGTTTGCCAGAGAGTGAACACGGTGGGTTCGGAACCACATCAAAGTGGTCGGACGTCCAGCGGCCAGACAGGTGGGGGTCAGAGAGAGGAGCTCACACACGCCGCCCCCCCCGCCCCCCGCGCTGACTCCCAGAGCCTGGAGGGGAAGTGCGGGGTCCAATTCTTACTACAACATTTCCGCATGCTTTGCCATGGATGTAAACACAAGAATAACACACAATCAGGGATTTAAATAAACCCACATTTTTAATGCTCAACAGAAATGGATGTGTCGGCCAGTGTGTGTGGCGCCGGCAGCCCACCCGGACGCGGCGGGAGGGTCCTCACACAGGCAGTCCTTCAGTCACAGAGGAGATTGTACGTGGAGTCTCAGGCATCAATTACGGATCGACCGCATTATTAACGTTCTTGAACGTTTAAAATAAATCCATTATATGTCTTCATGAATGGTGTTATCGTGTGCT
>CAESWR010002636.1:193673-206090 GCA_903171835.1 Mullus surmuletus | reverse complement strand
AGCAAACAACAACAAAAGTTGTTTCATCTCTTCACCTTGACCAGGAAGTTAAATCTTCCTTCGACTAATTTGAAGTTGACTCCATATTGGGATGGCGATGGGGTCAATCAACAGCTGAGCTTCCTGCTTCGCTTCACCTTTTTTTCTAAGGCGAGTCAATCAACTGTCCATCACAGCTTGTGTCTGCGTGTTTTCTTTTTTCAAGGGTCCGGCAGGAAGAGACGGGGCTCCAGGAACTCCAGGATCTGTGGGCAAGAAGGTACCAAATCACCTTTCACTCATAATTACTGATAATAGAGCATCTTAAACGCACTTACAGCTCCTTACTAAATCAAGTGGAGGCTATGAACGTCTCATCTCCCCTTCAGTTCCACTCAAATTACACAAATGATCTTTTTTTTCCCTTTCTCTTAGGGTGAACAAGGACTTCCAGGAACTCCAGGACCAAAGGTAACAAAGATCTACCATCGCCCACGTCAAATCTTAACGTGGAACATCTCACTAACCGGTCTTGCTTCTCCTCCTCAGGGTGAATGTGGAACTCTGGGCACAGCAGGGACTCCAGGGCCTCAGGGGCCCAGCGGTCCCCCCGGTAAGAGAGGCCCACTAGGTCCGCCCGGCCCCCCAGGACCCCCCGGACCTCAGGGGACAAAGTTCTTCGTAGAGGTGATATCTTTTGTCTTAGCTGTATCAACCTCACGCACCCGAGATCTCTGTGCGATGTTTAACTCCCGAGTGTTTGTAGGACATGGAAGGATCCGGCAAGAGCGACATGCTGATTGGAGCAGGGGTCCGAGGCCCACAGGTGAGCCGGACCCCCCAAACCGAGCCCTTTATTTGTGTGCCGTGTTCTGATTTGACACTGATTGATTCTTCTCTGTCGTGTCCAGGGTATTCCAGGTCTGCCAGGCGCTCGCGGCCCGAAGGTAACCAGCCTTTCCCTCATGTGATGTCATGTGATACAATATTATCATTTATTTAAGTCCTGCAGCGAGAAGCTTCTGTGCAGCTACAACATTCTCTGCCGTGTCTTGTAGGGTGAAGATGGAGCTCCAGGTGTTCCAGGGACGTCCACCAAGGTGACAACTCGCAACTCGTCTCTGGTTTTACCCGATCAAATCCACTTTGTATTTCAAAAACAATGGAGATAAATACATGTGTGCAAAAAAACATGAAAGCACATTGTTTGATTTGCAGGGAGACAAAGGGGACGCGGGTCCAGAGGGTCTGCAGGGTCTGGCTGGACTTCCAGGTGTCAGGGTAAGTGAATGGTGAACTGATTAGCACTTTACATCTCGCTGATGTGGGCTCTGCATCAAAGATTCCGTTTCTGTTTTTATTTGTGAACAGGGCGTCAAAGGAGAAAAGGGCAGCGCCGGGTCGAAGGTAGGTTTTCATGATTATTATCCTTTCTCTTTATTTTACACTTGTACAAATGATTGACATTTCTTTTTTTTCTTGTTTTTCATCCTGCAGGGCGATCGTGGAGAAGATGGGCGCAGCATCATGGGACCACCTGGGCCTCCCGGACCACCCGGACCGCTCATTAATCTGCAAGATGTACGTATGACGCTCTGCAAGTTTTATTTGTGAAATAAAAACAAGGTAATAGTACTCACCTTTACTTCATTTCTGTGTGTTGTTTGTTCTGGCCTCAGCTGCTCAACAGCACCGATGGCGTCTTTAACTTCACCGAGCTCAGAGGACCTCCGGGACCCTCGGTGCGTGGCAAAACTTCATTTTATCTGCTTTTTCCCCCCCCTGCATCCACCCGCAATTTGCAAGTTTGAGCACAATCCAACAAAGCTTATTCGCATTTTTTGAGTTGCTGCGGCCGCCGGTTTGTGTCAGTGATGATGTGTCGGCATGAGCGTCTTGGCTTCGGACCATTAATACAACCTTGCTGCTTTTGCTTGCATGCGTGTGTATTCATGTGTGCGTGTGTGTGTGTGTTTGGCATGTTGCAGGGCACCGAAGGCTTGCCTGGCAGAGCTGGATTTCCTGTAAGAGCAATTCACCACAAAACATCACCCACAAAATAACAGTTTCATACTTGAATTTAAACGTTAAACACGATATTTGAATTCTGCCTCTGCTGTCAGTGGGCCGATCAGGAGAGGTAACGTACAGTAATGTCACAGAGGTTGTGTTTATCTTCCAGGATTGGAGTGAAACCTGCATGCAACACATTAGCACCCGTTCTTCCTGAGTTTTCATCAGTGCTTTTGCTCTTTTTGTTTCTCCTCAGGGCCCTCGAGGACCGAAGGGAGACATGGGTCCTGTAGGAAGTCAGGGTCCCACAGGACTGAGGGTGAGGACATTATTTTGAATCTCAGTCATGTCCATTTAAGGTGCATTTATTATTAAATATATACTGCAAGCAGTGCAGGCGAGGGCCCTGCAACACGTATTTCTTATTTATTCCTTGCACAAAAGAGCGATTTTGACCCCCTGAACATGCTCAACGTGGTGGAAAAATGTGATATTTTGCAGCCTCCCAAAAAAAATGAAATAAAAAGTGACATCTGGGGAGAACAAAAGTCACTTCAAGGTCAAAAGGGGGGCAAATGGATTAATGTTAGCATGCTCGAATTCAAGCAGACAACACGGTGAAGATGAAAAGTTTGGGTTTTCGACCATTTGAAAATGGCGTGGCCTCCAGGGGGCGCCGCTGGAAATAAAGTAACCTCCCTGAATCAATTGATCATAACATAATAAAGAAATAGCCTTATTTGATTTGCATTTCTTTTCGCCCAACAGGGAGAGAAGGGGGAGCCGGGGGTCACCATCGCCGCCGACGGATCCATCTTATCCGCACCAAGAGGCCCCCAGGGGCCCAAAGGCATCAAGGTTACACACCTGTGACCCTCAGCACACATCGGACTCCACATCGCCTCACACTCTGCTGAGTTGGTTTATTTATGTTGGGTTCTGTTTCTGTCTTTGACAGGGGGACCGTGGTTTCCCCGGACCTGTTGGACTTATGGTGAGTTCACGTCAGAATCAGAATTTAATTTGTATTTGAGGTGTTTAGGTACAAACCATGTTTGCTTATTTCAGGGCCCAATAGGACCCACTGGACAGAAAGGAGAGTACGGTTTCCCCGGCCGTTCGGTGAGTGGGAGAAAAAGCTACATTATTATCTAATTTGATTAAATTCTCACATTGGCCTGGAAGCGATTCGTACCTGCATGGTATAAAATTGTGTTTTTCAATGGTTGTTAGGGGCGACCAGGAATGCCGGGAAGGAAAGGAGAGAGGGGAGATTCTACTGGCCAACATGTAAGACCAAACAACAGGGTGACAGTTCATGCTTCGGATGGCCACTTTATCAATTGCTACATTCTGTCTCTGGTTTGCAGGGGCTTCCCGGACCCCCGGGTCCTCCGGGTCCACCTGGACTCCCTGGAAGAATCCTCGGACTGAACGGAGTAAGTTTAATGCTATGATAGCGCAAATGAAGAGAGGCCATAATGACTCAATCCAACTTTATTTATGCTTTCAAGATTTCAATACACAGTGTTTACAAGTCCAAAATAATACACGTTTATTTTTTTCTAAAGGAAAGAAAATAATGAATGAAAATAGAAAACAATAAAATGAATTTATTTTTTTGGAAGCCATTTTCCTGTTTTTGGAGCCATTGCCCAGTGATTCAGACACAATGGTTTAGTCTGATAACGTTGCTCTCCTTTGACTCCTGAAGACAGTGTTTCCGGTGCGACCCCGACCGCACTGCAAACAAGGACGAGTAAGTCTGAGTCGGACCACCTGATTGGTCCATTTCACTCTGATGAAATGGGACCACTGGGTGGTTCCGTTGGTGTGTGGGCGTGGCAGCATGGCAGCTCTCTGGTACCCCCCACCCCCCACCCCCCCAACCCCCCAACCTCTTCTCACCAGCTGTTATCATTCGCTTTGGTGTCATATAACCTCATAAAAACATAATGTTATTTCTGATAGATTTAAGCAAAGTCACTGAAGGTGAATGATGATGTCAGGTGTTGGTTCTTCTCGCCTCGTGCGTCCTCACCCCTCAGAGGAAGCCGGGAAGGTTCATGGTTCTGCTGTCGCCACATCAGAGTTGGTGCTGAACCGCTTAAAATAATAACTAATCTACTAAAAGAGAACGTTGCTTCACAGCAGCTGATTGCTCTGAAAGTGAGATCGGTTCAACTCTGGTGAGTGGCGACGAGGTCACTGATGAGGGTCTCCTCTCCGGTGGTGTTGGCTGTGGGATCTGTTCTTCAAACCCTTTCTTATTCTGCTTTATTCCAATCAGACAAACTGGTGAAAAGCACCAGAATGGGTGACGGTGGTGTGAGCAGAGTGTGATTGGACTCTGGCTCGTGTCCATTTAATAAAGCTCTGGGTGTGGTGAAGGTCTTGGCTTTAATTCCAGAATGGAAAAGGGACTTTCTATTATGTTCCATTTTTTTGTGCATTCACATTCTTTTTCAGTTAAATACTAAATGATTGAATGTTTATCAAACTGGATGAAGGTGGGGACAGCAGAGATTTTGTTACAGATAGCTCACTTTCAGAAAGATTTGGAGCCATTTAAATCAGTCCCTTAACATGTTTGTTTTACCCTTTTTTTTTTAAACTAATTGCTTTTTTTAACCCGACACTCCAGAGACGGTTGTGCGTTGGTCCTGCTCTCGCATGTTGCATTTGTTGTGTGAAAAAACATTTAATTAATCAAATGTATCCGTTTTTAACATGTTTGGCTAATTCAACCTGCGTGATAAATACAAATATGTTCATGCACTTTTTGATGCTAATGCCTATATGTGTGTGTGTGTGTGTGTGTGTGTGTGTGTAGGACGCAGCCTCAGGAGGGGATTCGTCTGCTGCTAAAGGAGACAAAGGGGATGTGGGATTACCCGGAGAGCCCGGCACAGCCGGTAAGACCTCACCAAAAATCCTCTATCAGCTGAATGTGAACGATGACCCCGTGACCTTAAATCACCTCAAAACATTTATGTCATCTTTGTTTTGTCTCAGCGCCAGGCTTCCCCGAGGGAATTGTGGTGAGTACGACTTAATCCCACACAGTTCATCATTCATCACGCTCTCTTTAATACACACGTTACACTTTCTTTTTAATCAACCAGGGCGTTAAAGGAGATCAGGGATATCGGGGTCAGAAGGGCGAGAAGGGGGACTCAGGCCTGCCGGGACCACCGGGGCTGCCAGGGAGGTCCGGACTCGTGGTGAGTCCAAATTTCCCATAACCCCCCACCCAAAAAATCTGTTTCACTCAGACAGTAAAATTAACAGTTTATCTCTTTCATACATCATACATACATAGTAATCACAATAGCAATCAATAATCAGCAGTATTGTTTTTTAAATATAGTCATCATGTGCAATAATTCACCTACTGTATGTGGAATATCTAAAAAAAAACAACATTTTTTTAATCTTATTTATCTATTATTTCTGCAATTCCTACGTCCTTCTTCTCTCTATTTATTGCTCATTGTTGGGACCCATTGTGGGATGATAAAGACTTTTCTATTCTTCCTGCAGGGTCCCAAAGGTGAGGCCATCTTGGGTCCTCCGGGTCCTTCTGGGTCTCCCGGCCAACCTGGACCTGCTGGATACGGGCGCCCTGGTCCCCGCGGACCCCCCGGCCCCGCTGGACCCCCAGGACCGGTCCCTGCATATGGTGTGAATCGTATCCACTGCTTCTAAAAAGAAAGCATATCAACTCTGCCGTGATAAGTTAAATGTTCTTCCTCTTTGCTGTCATCAGCTGCCAGTATTCCAGGCCCTCCAGGTCCTCCAGGTCCTCCAGGATCTTCAGGAAATGCCAACCTGGTGAGAAATAATGTGCTGTTCAGATTTGGCTCAAAGAAAGAAATAATAATCCTCTAAATAACGAATGGAGGATTCACCAGCACTTATGCTCTGATCTGTGTGTTTACATACATAGAAAATCATTTGCTATGTTTTTTCTAAGAATATTTTTTTTATCTTATTTATTTCTTATTTTCTGCGATATGTCCTTCTTTCTATTTATTGATTTTCTGTATCTGCAATTCCCCCTTTGTGGGAACTATTCTATTCTGATCAATCTGTGTGTGTGTGTGTGTGCGCGTGTGTGTGTGTGTGTGTGTGTGTGTGTGTGTGTGTGCAGGTGACCACTTATAAGACCGTCCATGCATTGATCAGGGAGACTCACCGGGCCGCGGAGGGAACCTTAGCGTACGTGTCTGAAAAAGGCGGGGAGCTCTACATCAAATCCCGCAGCGGCTGGCGCAAAATTCAGGTGTGGACTGTGTGTGTGTGTGTATGTGTTTGCAACCAAACATAGATGTTGATCTACTGCACCAAAACCAATCTGACACTGTACTGCATAAATGACGTGTGTGTGTGTGTGTGTGTGTGTGTGTGTGTGTGTGTGTGTGTTCTCCCTTTAGCTTGGCGAGTTGATCCAGGGACAATCAGCAGCAGCAGCTTCTCAGTCGCTCAGCAGACCTGGAGAATGGAGCAGACCACACAGGATCCACAGCCAGGTTCGACACACACACACACACATTCACACACAAACACACACACCTGCAGAAGCAACAGGAATTCAGTCTTCTATCATAATCACTGGGCAGGAGCTGCAGGAGGGCAGTCGAGGGTATCAGCCCAGCTACAACGTGCTGCCGCAGACCTTCAACGCCGTTCCTGGGGTGAGTGTCCTAACGAGCATCAACACACACTTACACACACAACTCGGGATGTAAGAGAATATCGATACACCCAAATATTGCGATATTTCACGATGGGATACAGTAACGTTTTTTTAAAACACTATCGATATTTTGTATTCTATATTTCATCACCTGTTTGCTTGGTGACAGTAGTGCCAAGATGTAGGATGATGTTTTTTTTAACATCGATCGTATTTCACTGTTCACTTTTTACGTATTGAGATAGATGTACATACAATTTAACCTATAACATTGTGTGCTCTTTATACTATGAGAGTTTTATTTGGGGGGACAAATGCTTATATTATCCCAATATATGCCAATATATCCCAATATATGCCAATATATCCCAATATATGCCAATATATCCCAATATATCGTATCACCACCCAAGTATCGGGATATGTATCCTATCTCCAGATTCTTGCCAATACACTCCCCTACACACAACCAAGGGTGTTTTAATGACTTTGAGATTCACATGTGAGAGACTTGATTATAATCCAGCTTTTGTTGGTAGCTCCACCTAGTGGCCCTCAACGTCCCTCTGAAGGGGGACATGCGAGGCATCCGTGGGGCCGACTTCCAGTGCTACCAGCAGGCGCGGGCCATGGGGCTGACCGCCACCTACAGGGCCTTCCTGTCCTCGCACCTCCAGGACCTGGCAACCATCGTGAGGAAGACCGACCGCAATGACATGCCGGTGGTCAATCTCAGGGTGAGGATTTCTTTTGTATATTTGATTTTTTCATGATCTAGAGCAGGGGTCACCAACGTTTTTGATACTGAGAGCTACTTCATGGGTCCTGACCCTTACGGAGGGCTACCAGTGTGATACACTCTTCTGAAATAACAAATTTGCCTTGACCTTTGAATAGAATAGGTCAGAATTTACCTAAACATCTAAACTACATGTATAGACATGTTTTTTTACGTTTTTTCTTAAAGATATCGTCATTTTCAAATCAATATAATTGCAAGAGTGATTAAAAAAGAATAGCAAAAGAAGAAAATAACATTTTAGAACAGGCCTGCGGGAACCTCATGTGGTCTTTGGGGGCTACCTGGTGCCCGCGGGCCCCTTGTTGGTGACCTTTGATCTAGAGGATCAGGGTAGTTGACTCCTCTTTTCATTCGCCTCGGCTCTCCTCAGGGTGAGATGCTATTTAGCAGCTGGATGTCCATCTTCTCCGGGAACGGGGGCACGTTCGACCCCTCCACGCCCATCTACTCCTTCGACGGACGCAACGTGATGACCGACCCAACATGGTGAGTGTGTGTGTGTGTGTGTGTGTATGTGTGTACTCGCTTCTGTCCACATTGGGGTCACACATTCAACTTAAGACCAGTTGATTGGGGACGGCATATGCAATTGCGGACAAAGTCCATGTCCCCAATTGTTAAAACATTGATTTTGTGGTTGGGTTTAGAGAACAGAAGGTCGTGGAGACGTGGGGACTAGTTCCACCTAGAGGTTTTTGGTCACCCTGAGTTAAACGAGCCGGATCCTGAGCTCCTGCAAACTTGCGTTCTGGAGATACAGCCTATTTATGATTGTCTGAACATGCATATCTCAGTACTGGAGGCTCCTAGAGACTTAGGACCAAGCCCAGTGTGTTCGGCAGCCATGAAAATATGGGGGGAGACGCTGGTTTGGTGTCCATAGCACATTTGCATCAGAAGTTATGGCAAGAGTTTGCAAGTTAGGGTTACCATAACTGCAATGACAGGGGGTCAAAGTTCATCTCCGCAACGGTGCGTCATAGAGACTCGGGACCTATACCAGCGCGTTCAGGACGTCCTAAAACCTGGGGTGGGGCACTGTTTCCGGGCCTCTAGTATTTTCTGGTCAGGAGCTATGGTCAGTCAAAGACGAGCCTTAATTTTGAGCTAGGGTTAGGGTTAGGGTTAGGGCTAGCGCTAACCCTAGCCGTTCGGAGAACGGAAGGTCGTAGAGACATGGGGCCAAGTTCTACCCCCAGGTTTCTGGGCACCCCGAGTTGAACGAGCTGGGTCCCGAGTTCCTACGACCTGCCGTTGTCGAGATACAGCCCAAATGTGATCATCAGAACATGCGTATCTCAGAACTGGAGGCTCCTAGAGACTTAGGACCAAGCCCAGTGTGTCCGGCAGCCAAGAAAATATGGGGGGAGACACTGGTTTGGTGTCCATAGCACATTTGCATCAGAAGTTATGGCAAGAGTTTGCAAGTTAGGGTTACCATAACTGCAATGACAGGGGGTCAAAGGTCATCTCCGCAACGGTGCGTCATAGAGACTCGGGACCTATACCAGCGCGTTCAGGACGTCCTAAAACCTGGGGCGGGACACTGTTTCCGGGCCTCTAGCATTTTCTGGTCAGGAGCTATGGTCAGTCAAAGACGAGCCTTAATTTTGAGCTAGGGTTAGGGTTAGGATTAGTGCTAACCCTAGCCGTTCGGAGAACGGAAGGTCGTAGAGACAATAGCATTTGGTTGGAGATGCTGGTTTGGTGTCTTTAGCACATTTGCATCTCAAGTTATGGTGAGTCTTTATGTCAGACCTAACGTTTGTATGCGTTTCTGTGTGTGTGTGTGTCTTCCCGCCTCCCAGGCCGGAGAAGATGGTGTGGCACGGCTCCAGCGCGGTGGGGATCCGTCTGACCACCAACTACTGCGAGGCGTGGAGGACGTCTGACATGGCGGTGACGGGTCAGGCGGCGCTGCTGCAGACGGGCCGCCTGCTGGGCCAACACACGCGCTCCTGCTCCAACCACTACATCGTGCTGTGCATAGAGAATACGTATGTCGGGAACGTACATCAGCGGAGGACCTGAGGGGGCGCCAGAGAGCACGGACACACATGCAGGCATGCTGAGAGAGTAGAATACACGTACACACACGCAGGTACACACACACTGTAGAGATGACACAAAAATTCTGATCAAAAATCCACCGTCCGCTCCTTTCACTCTGTCTCGTTTCTCCTTTACTACACACCCGAACAAGAGTCTGAGACACTTTATAACTCTGTCACACGTCCGTCCAAGTTTAGATTTAAGCTATTTATTCTCGATACACATGTACCCAAACACAAGATGATAAAAAAAATACATCAGGAAATACTTTGAACTGAATTTTTCTAGATAATTCCAGGCAGCCACTGATTTCAATCCATCTATATTATGAAAATATGTCATTATTTTGTCAGTGTTGTGACGGTTGCACAGAAACGGAATGTATTACAAATATTCCAAACCTGACAACAATAACACCATTTGGCCCAAAAATGCACACACACTAGATTTAAAGATACATTTGAGGATATTTTGAAAAGAAGGGACGGTAAAGGACTCCATAATTAACTTTTCTTATTATCTATCAGCCTCCATCCTGAACATGACAGTGTTGTAGTTTAGATGCAGTCTTGTGAACTGAAGCTTCATTATTATTTTCTTCTTTTTTGTTTTTTTTTTTACACTGGACAGCAGTGCCACTTACAGCGACTTACAGGGTTTCAGGTTTTGCAGTGAATAACAATCAGGTAGTGAGTCACGTAGAAATGTGATTTTTTTTTTGTCTTCTAGGTTAAGGCTGGATTTATTACAAAAAAATTATGAAAAAAATGCATTAGGAGACAAAAACCAATGAGGTGTCAATTCCTCCTTTTAGTAAATAATCATTGAATAGGAGTGTTCGACCTATCGGTGCTTTATTTGTAACTGCAGAATGGCGCCCCCTGTTGACTCCACGCCACCCAGTTTACATCGCTTTGTTTATCAAAACCCACCCTTGTGAATTCCGATACACTATAGAATATCACATATTGATTTGATTTCCACTGAATTGAGGTCCTGCTGCTCGCGTTAAAGTGATCCGAACTAGTCTCGACATTAACATCTGTGCTTCAGCGTTAGTATTAGAGTTGAAATCAGTGTGGGATTTTCCATTAATTTATACTGTAGCAGGAAATATTTTAAAGAGATAGTTCACATTCAGATGTTAATTAAGTTTGAACGTGTATATAAATGTGTTGTTATTGTCCAATTGTTTCTGTTTTTTTTTTTTTACTCTGTAGAGATAGGGTTTTTTTATGATGCGCACTAAAATGACAGAATATTTTTCTCCCACCAAGTATTGATCACCATGTAGTTTCCAGTGTTGTGCCTAAAAAAATGAAAAAGACGATGGACTCGAACTGGAAGGCACGAGATGCTTTGAGATGTTAGTTTTCCTGATGTCTGTTTATGATGTTACTGTTGAAACAAAACTTGAGCTTCTGAGGAAAAAAGAACTTTTGTACTCACTGACTGGTGCTCACAGAATAAATGTCTAATTTTTGTTGTTGTTTTTTACACGGCGACTCCCTTTTTTCATTTTGCACCACAGATAGTGAATCTGTTTTAATGCACTTCATTAAAACCTTCAGATGTTGTAAATGAGGCACACTAACAATTCACTGCAACACATTCTAAAAGAAAAGACGAATTGTGATTAATTTCCTCCTATGAACAAAACATCAGAAAGGTTTCTACTTTTATAAGAATCATTTTATTTACAATTGTGTGTTTAAGTCCTGTGTCATATTTAGATACTAAAATGACAGTAAAGAGAACCTTTACACTTTAACACATTATATAAGAGTTCAATAATGTTTACATCTTTGTGTGAAAAACATTTCAGGCACGTGATGATTATTTCTGGATGCTCAGCTGCCGGATCTCGTCCACTCTGTTTCGGTGCAGCTGAAAGGCCGGTGTGACCCAGCGGCCGCACGAGCACTGATCCCCAATCCAGCTGAAGGAGCCCAGCTTGGAGGTGCATTTAGGGCAAAGCAGCTACAAACAGGAGGAAAGAGGAGAGACACGGCTGACTAACATTACACTCATAATTTCTTTTTTTAAAACAAAGCAACTACCTGCTCACCTGTCCATCCATCACTCCGAGGAGAGCCTGTTCCATCCACTGCACTGGTTCAATGAAGTAGGACGTACACTGGACGCCTCCTGGACCACAAACATCACACACATCACAGCTTAGGAGACGCTGCATTCTCGTGAAAATATGTTTTTCAATCTGCGAAACCACGTGTTCGCGTGTTTACCTGTGAGGTTACTGGACTTCTTGTGACCAAAAGCTGAAGCTCCGTCGCCGACCGGGTGGCTGAGAAGACTGGAGCTTCGGAACAGCGTCCGTCTGTGGAGTTTGAGTTGAGCGGTGAGATCGGGCAATTTTATTGTCCAAATAAGACAATTATTTTGTAGTCTGGAATGTTAGAAAAGGCTTGATCAAGTGATATTACTCAAACAGAGAACAATAGTCAGCAACACTAGCTATGAGGAAAACTGACCCATTGATTATTAACCAATGGGTGACATACATTTGAACCTTAAACAGAAGAATATTCTACATAGCTGGAGCGGATACTTTAATGGACTGCTTGTATCGGAGTGTTAATATCTGAGATTTTAGATGCAGGCTGATAAAATCCGATGCTCATTTTTTTTTTTGCTGATATCAACATCGGATCAGGACACCTCTGGTGACATCATCATCACGAGATTGAGCATTTAAGAGGACGTTTCACCTGCACTTCCTGCATCGATACGACACCTCAGAGGAGCTGGAGTGAGCCGGGTCAGCGGCAAACACCTCCCTGGGCACCTGCTGCAACTCTGCTCACACACACACACACACACACACACACACACACACACACACACACACACA
>CAESWR010002636.1:179923-190040 GCA_903171835.1 Mullus surmuletus | reverse complement strand
GTTTGGCCCACTGCTCTGAGTCATCATCTCTGCTCCAGATGTGCAGATTTATTACAAGTCTCTGCTACTTTTCATTTCATATCGGACCTTGGTTTCATTGAAAGTCCCAAAGGTATCATATTTATCTGTAAAATTCAATGAAATCTTTTTATGTACGAGAGCCAAATCAAAGCAACAGTAGAGTAGACCGTGCTTTTGGAATAATGATTTTCTTAATACTTGTTGTATATAATTGTTTGTATATACATCTTTTTCATTGCCCTTTTTTTCTTATATTTTATAATGTAAAAGGGAATACTTTTTGTGTTTTTAAATAGTTTTTTTTATTTTTATTGTGGCCCCTGCCTTGCTGTTGCTGCACTGTAACTTCCAAGTTTGGAATCAATACAGTAAATAAAACCATCCATCCATCAATCCATCAATCCATCCATCCATCCATCCATCCATCAATCCATCAATCCATCAATCCATCCATCCATCCATCCATCCATTCATCCATTCATCCATCCATCAATCCATCAATCCATCAATCCGTCAATCCATCCATCCATCAATCCATCAGTCCTTCCATCCATCCATCCATCCATCAACCCATCAATCCATCCATCCATCCACCCATCAATTCATCAATCCATCCATCCATTCATCCATTCATCCATCCATCAATCCATCAATCCATCAATCCATCAATCCATCCATCCATCAATCCATCAATCCATCAGTCCTTCCATCCATCCATCCATCCATCAACCCATCCATCCATCCATCCATCCATCCATCAATTCATCAATTCATCAATTCATCAATCCATCAATCCATCAATCCATCCATCCATCCATCCATCCATCCATCAATCCATCAATCCATCAATCAATCCATCAATCAATTCATCCATCCAATCCCATATTTACAGAGACTTAACAAAAATGATCTATATCCAAAACTTAATTCACTTGTCGATAAACCATCAACCATCTTAATCCACAAATGTCGTCTCATACATAAGTGTTTGAAATTGAACCATTGAGCTCCACCCATGTCGGCAACCATATCATACAATTTTACATTTATTATATTCTAAGAGTTTTGTTCTGCATGTTGAAGCCCTGAAAATTGTGCTTAAATCCCCAAATAATAGCAATAATAATCACTATGGGAACAATACGGACCTCTGACCTTCTGATGCTCCGGTCCAAATGCAATCGAACGTTCTCAGTGTTGCCTGTGACTCACACTCTCACACCTCCATCCTCCCATGTCTTCACCTCATGGTGTCACCCTCCCACGTGGTGACGCTTTTTATGAGCCGAAGACTGAGTCAAACAATTGAAACGCCACCACAGAAGCCTTGAAACCACATGACATCAGCGCATGTCTGACTTTAGCACCTCAAGCAGGGGGGAAGCGAGGGTGAGCTGAAAGGAGAACAGGTTGGACTAATGTGGACAAACCAAAAAAAAACATTGAATATTGAGGTTAAAGCACGTCAGATATCTTTATAATACTATAAATAATAAAAGATGTATTATTTTGAAAATGTATGATTCATTTCGTCACCTCAATGTGAACATATGAGCATAAATGCTGCTGTGACGACACAATACTGTAAAATCAGCAGAGCATGATGCTGACATTGTGTGTTCATTTTTGAAAAAGTCAAATGTATAGATGAAATATGTGAAGACGCAGGGAAAATAGAAACGCACAGATGTTGTAAATGCTGTTACAGAACCTGCAGAAATGTGTAATTGGCCTCGACAGGGAAAACCTTGTGTAGGAGTTAGTTTACTGCCGTGCTCGGAAGTTTTAATATGTCCAGTTTTTAATTAGTCTGTGGGTGTGACGCAGATTAAAAGCGTCCTGTTTCGGGGCTTTTGTCAGATATATAAACCCCTGGGGAAGGACACAGTTGAGAGAAGTCACTTGAGAGTCTGACTGAACTTTACTCAACACTTGTCTTTCGGTTGCTTCCCCAGCTGCATCCCGCTCACACCGAGTCTTGGACAGAGATGGCGAGGATGGAAACGCCGCTGCTGCTGCTGCTCAGCCTTGCTGTGACCTTCTGTGGTGCCGCTGGGCAACGTACGTACACTCCTGACACTGGTGAAACTGGTTGGCGACGCAGCGTGACCTCTTCCTCTGCTCCCTCCGCCCCTCAGTGAGCTGTGCCGGTCGCTGTGGAGAGCACTTTACCCGAGGCCACCAGTGCTCCTGTGACTTGAACTGCCTGCAATACAACGAGTGCTGCCAGGACTTCCAGGCCGTTTGCACCTCCGGTAACAAACTTCATCAGCGCCACAGTGGAGACGAGAAGGTATTAGAATCTTAAACGGGTGTTTTCTTCCCTTTGCCGGCCCCTCAGCTCAGTCCTGCCGGGGGCGCTGCGGCGAGGCCTACAGCCGCGGCCAATCTTGCCAGTGCGATCCGCAGTGCATCACCTTCAACAGCTGTTGCCATGACTACCGGCTGCACTGCGGTACGGACCACATTTTTACTTATTTGTGCATTTTCAATTTTAAGTTTGGTTAATGATGCTGCTGCACAACCTGATTTCTTGCAGCAGGCTCACATTGTGCATTGGATTGTTGGGTTTTTGTGTATTTATTTCATTTTGTGTTTTCTTTGGGTATTGTTTGCTGCACCTGAATCGCCCTTCGGGGACAATCAAGACTTACAAACAAACCGTCACCCCTCCACCCACACATATCCACACTGTTCCATCATACGCTAATCTTTGTCCTCTTTGCTCCGTCCACAGATGTTCCGACTTTTCGGGCTCTAACCGTTCCAGCTTCAGGTTCGTCGTTTTCACACACAGGAAAAGTGTATCAGTGTATCAGTCGTTACAAGCTGCAAAAGAGGGAGAAACTGGAGAAGAGTACGTTTGTGTTGAGTGAACTCGGTCAGAATCAGAGAGGACTTTATTGTATGTTTTTTACATACAAGGAATTTGCCTTGGTATTCGTTGCAGTAGTAATAAAGTGAATAAAGTAAAATGAAATAGGATAAAATGAAATGGGAAAAAACTGTTGGCCGTGCGAGTGGTCCTGCACTCGATGGATCGCAGCCACCTGCCAAATGACATAAATTGAGGTTTGGAACGTGTTGCCTCTATTTGTTCTTCAGCAGGAACTAAGAAATCACGTAAGAACAAGAAAGGGAGCTCCAACAGTGAGAGTGAGGAACTCAACGCAAACCCACCGACTGCCGGCTCAGCCGACCCCGCCTCTCCAATTGTGCTGACCAGCCCTCAACAAAATGGTTTGGCAGATTTATTTATTTCTTTTCCTAACTGTAAATTCAAGCAGCAATTGGCTGGACTTACAGGGCTGTGTTCCCCCTGCAGGCGTGATGGGCAGCGGCCCCCTGCTGCCCGGGTACACGTCCTCCTCTGGGGCTCCAGACCCGAAGGCACGCAGCTCCTCTCTGCCCAGCAACGGTGCTCCATTTCTGGACAGCGGTGCCCAGGCACAGTTTCCAGGCAGAGGAGCCCCTCTGTACCCCTCTGCTCTTGGGGACGCTGGTTCTCCATTTCTGGGCAGAGGAGCCCCTCTGAGCCCCTCTGCTCTTGGAGACCTCGGTGCTCTGCCTCTGGACAGCGGTGCCCCTCTGAACCCCTCTGCTCTTGGAGACGCCGGTGCTAAAGTCAATGTCCACTTGGTGCTGTCGCACGGGGGGGTCCCTCCATCAGGGCCAAGTCAAGGTGATTCAGATGATTAATTCTGTTGTTTTCAACATATGAATATACTTTTGCATGATTTGTGATAGTTTTAAGGTTCATTGCCTTGTGCAACTTCAATGTTTTTAAATGCAATTGGCCATTTTTGTCTTCCTCAGGTGGCTCTAGAGGCTCTGCACCCAGGCCCAGCATCCTGCAGGACATCGCCCAGACTCTGGGACTCTCTCAGGGTGCAGCAGCAGGTGGGGGAAATGGTGCCTAGTGTCAGTGTTTTGTTGTTTTTAAAGTTTGAAGATTAAGTGGAATGAATGAATTGGTCTGTTATCTAAGAAGTTGATATTGTGTGTGCGTAGGATTGCCGGCTAATGCTGGTCTCTGCAGTGACCATGGCCATTTTTGTCTTCCTCAGGTGGCTCTAGAGGCTCTGCGCCCAGGCCCAGCATCCTGCAGGACATCGCCAAGGCTCTGGGACTCTCTCAGGGTGCAGGAGCAGGTGGGGAAAATGGTGCCTAGTGTTGGTGTTTTGTTGTTTTTAAAGTTTGAAGATTAAGTGGAATGAGTGAATTGGTCTGTTATCTAAGAAGTTGATATTGTGTGTGCGTAGGATTGCCGGCTGATGCTGGTCTCTGCAGTGACTCTCCCATCAATGGCCTCACATCTCTCAGCAACGGCACCATTCTGATATTCAAAGGTCAGTGTGCACTTCCTGTGAGGAAGCAGTTGATGTCTGTAGAGTATGTGCCGGTATGATGTGTGTTATCGGCCCTGTGTGTTCCAGGTGGGCTGTTCTGGTCAGTTGACCCAGCTACTCGCATGGCGGGGCCCCCAAAGAGCATCACGGACACTCTGGGCGTCCCCTCCCCCATTGATACTGTGTTCACACGCTGCAACTGCCAAGGAAAAACCTACATTATCAAGGTATAAAAACTTTTAAAACCAATTATTTTCTTGGCCCATCTGCTCTTTTAGGTTTGCCATCTTGACTTTTCTGACCAAAGGGCTTTGAGGAGGCTTTCTAGCAGAAATATATTTGGGATGAACTTTGACCAATTAGATTGCCCAAAGAAGCTTGAATTTCTCTTCTCCCGTCTCACCAGGGAGACCAGTACTGGCTTCTAGATGAGAACATGATGATGGAACCAGGATACCCCAAACCTCTGAGCTCCAAGTTCCCAGGTCTGACAGCAGGCATCACTGCTGCACTGCCAGTTCCAGCCTCCAGGGGCAGACCGGAGACCATCTACTTCTTTAAGAATGGTGAGGAACATCAACTCTGCACACTGAAGCGGCTTTCACGATGGCTTTATGGACTCAAAACTCAACTGTCCATGCCCTTCCTCCAGGAGGCAAGATGCAGAGATACACCTTCCCACCAAGCAGTGCTCCATCCTGCAACGCAAAAACCAAGAACTTGTCCTTGAGGAATGGCTCGCCTCGCAATGCTGCCGCTGACCTAGCAACAGGTGACTTTTATTTTCTGAAAAGTGATGAATTGGCTTCATCATGGCTTGGTCCTCACTTCTTCTTATATGTGCTCCAGCTATCATGAATGGTGAGATCAACATCAAAGTGACTCTGAAGGGCTTCCCCACCCCGGTCACCTCGGCCCTGTCCATGCCCAGCCCCCAGGGGAGCGACGGATACGCACACCTGGTCTTCTCTGGACGTAAGAACTCTTTCTCAAGACGTACTGGTCCTAATCAGTAATAGAATTTTTAACAATAATAACAACAATGATAATAATAATCGCTCCCCGTCCTCTCTGCAGCTCTGTTTTTCAGCATCCACATTTCAGGTGACCTGCCGGCGCTGAGCAAACCTGACCCATTGGCAGCGTTCGCGCCGCTTCCCATCCTCGGACGCTCCGTTGCACCCACCGCCTCCACCAACATGGCCGCTCAGAGCGCCAATCCTCCGCCGCCAGCCAACTCCATCTTTGTTTGGCTGCAATGTCCCATGTAAAATCCTGGGAGGTTTTAGCAGCACAACTGGCTCCGCATAGTTTGCTAGCTCATTTTCACTCGTTATATTGATTTCAAGATAACAAAACGTCAACCTGACATCAGTGCTACTCATTAGTCAACTTTATTATAAAAAAAACGTCTATTAACAACCCAAACAGAGCAAAATAGACATTGAGTAATTACAAAATGACAGACTGCTCACATGGAAAACAACTTAAAAGACAACAAAATCTCTGAATCTGAGGACTAATCACACTAGCAAGTGAACAAGAACAACTGAACATGATCCCAGTTTGAAAGCGTTCACATCTGTCCTGTAACTCGTTTTACAGGATAACAGATTAATCAAGTCAGCAAAATATAAACTGGCATTCTTGTTGTCTGTTGTTTGTCTGCATATTGGCACTAGGGAGGGTGATCACTAGGGGGCGCTGCCTCTGCCCATGGCTCCTCTTCCTCGACCAAAAGTTCCTAGAATGTGACAACAACAAAAAACAGACCGTAAAAAAAAAGTATCCCCATGATGTTTTGTAATATTTTATCACTGCTCTGCATGATGCACTTTAATAAACAGCTTCTTCATTCTACTAAAGAGCGACTCATGGTATTTTTTCAACTCCAGCAGCAGGATCTTCTCACCTCTGCGGCTGATTAGCGTCCTGCCTTCCCCTCTCCCTCTGCTTCCTCTGATCAGAAGCTGGCTGGTCATTGTGCGGCGCTGAGTGATGCTGTTGGTGTCTGTGAACCGTGAGGATGAACAGTAAGACACAAGGCTGGTTTCTCAAGAGTGGACAACTACTTCCAACAGTGGCTACCTTTACACGCAGTCAAATAATTTTATCCTGAATGTTTCCATAACCGGGAAGCTGAATATTGACTGCATGTAAACGTAGCCCAAAAATCACATCCAACTCTGATAAGTAGGTTTGACTGAGCATGAGAGCAAGAAAAATGCTAATGAAATGAGTCAAATAAATGAATTGTCGAGGCCAAAAAAGGTCAAAACAAAATTAAAATGAGCCATTCTCAAAAAATTCAGCGACATACCCGGATCTTGGCTGGTAGATGGAAGCGAGGCGTCATCACACTGTTGTCCTGCAGAGTCCATGTCTCCCTGGTTGTCCAGAGAAGCCTCAATACCAGAGCTGCAGAAAACACATTTTTAGTGTCCTGCTGCATATTTGATTGGTTATGCTGCACAAAAAAGTTGCTCACCCGTCTGCATCCTGCTCCATGAAGACCTCGTCTCCATCATCCCCAGCAGCTGTCATCCCAGTGGAGGCGGTCACCATGGGAACAGACTGGGACGCCATGTTGTCGCCGCTGTCTGAGGGCAGAGACTCTGTGAAGACGGTCACTGACAGAGGTGGAGAGTAAGGAAACCGAACACGGTGCACTCTCATGACAGAAGAGAGAGTGTGTGTGTATGTGTGTTACCTGGTGCGGCGACCTGCAGAGGTGTGGTGGGAACGCTTCTTCCTCCACCGTCCTCGTCGTGAGCAGCCAGGAACAGAGGAGACTCGTACATACCCAGACCTTCTCAAAGGAGAGAATGATTCAGGCCAGGGTTTAAAAAAAAAAAAAAAAAGAAGAGTAGGAGTGTCTCGATCCGATATTGATATCGGTCTGATATCAACCCTTTTCTAACATTCCATACTACAAAATAAGTCATAAAAGTATGTAGGATTCGTGCTGATATCGGTATCGGCCAATACTCAAGGCTGCAATATCAGTATCGTATCGGAAGTGAAAAAGTTGCATCGGGACACTCCTAAAGAAGAGATCAGGCATAGCAAGGCGTTACTATGAGCTGTGTGTGTGTTACCTCCTTGGGAAGCCAGCTGTCCAAGGTCAGAATGCGAGGCAGAAGCCTGAGGCAGGAGGTCCTCTGGAGGTCCAAACCTAAACCTGGTGGACAGACCGGCCACCTGAGGAGAACTGTGGAGGTCAAAGACAAATAGGCCGTTAAACACAGTCTTCAGTCTCTGCTTGGACCGCGTGCCCATCATTTCATATCTTACTGTATGGCCTCGGCAAAGCCATCAGTGCGGTGTGGGACCACAAGAGTGGGAGTGCTGGGAACCATCCTGTCGTCATCGTCAAAGAAATGTTGCTGCAACACCGAAAAAAATACAATTCAGTCTTGACTGGGTGACAGGATCCAAACAGCATTCTCTTTAGAATTTGGCCAATGACACACACCATGCTGCCTATTCCAGGTGTCAGCTGGGGTCCACGTCCCACTGATGGGCGGCGCAGTTGAGAGGACTGTCGCTGGAAACACACACACACACACAATTACTCTCAAGCATCCTACTTATTTAATCAGGATCATGTTGCCTTCAAGTGTCACTAATTCCCGTATAGGGTTTCACGAGACACTACTTTTGGACACTAGGCATCAACGATTGGCATTGCGACTGCCCTGCTGATCCCGTTATAATTTCCACATCACTAAAACCGTGACGCTTTTGTAGACAAATAGATGTAATTTTCATGAAATAAACAAAGTTTTGTTAAAAAAAAGGCTTCACATTTTCACGCGATCATGTTGGTATTTTTTGGCGGCGCCGCTGGAGAAGCAACGCATGATGGGATATCCACCACTTATGAGTGACCATCAGATGGTCACTACGTTTTGCAATGCTTTATGGGAAATTTTGAGTTGCCTTTTTGGGCATTGAATTTGATCACTAAGGTTTCGGACACCACTACAAAATGGCGTAACTACATATGGGGCTGTCTGTATTGCCTGTATTGTTTGCACCCCCGTGTGTGTGTACCTGTGTGTGTGGGGGTCCCAGCTCTGGAGCCGGGGGCTGGATGTAGAGCCGTGGAGGCAGCGGGGGTCTCCGTGGCTGGGGCAGGCGGGGTGTGAGCGAGGATGCGGAGGGTGAGGGCACGGACGGGGAGGAGGTGGGCGGGAGGTGCACGGGGTCTCTGTGCGGTTCCAGCTCTGTTGCGGTGCTGCTGCTGCTGCCTTCGCCTGGAGGAGAAACGGGGGGGTGACATGACTGGATTCTGAGACGAGGCAGACCCCCGGGAGGCGGGCGGCGCTTTACCGCTGTGCGACGGCTCGGAGGCCCGCACGGAGTCCGAGGACGTCCCGCAGACGTTCTCCTCGGCGTTGGCGGCGTCCGAGGGCTCGTCCTCCTCGCTCTCCTCCTCGGCTCCTCTGCTCCCCTCGTTGCTGTCGTCTCCACCTCTCATGACAATCTCGCCCGCGTCGTCATCATCTTCATCGTCATCATCATCCTCGTCCTTGTACTGAGGCAAATGCAGAGAGACGGGGTTAAACTTTAGGAAAAACAACCAAGGCTGGACGCATTTAGCAGGGGTGTCCCCATCCGATATTGACAATTTGACAATATTGACAATTTAAAATGCACCTCCTCCTCTTCTTCTTCCTCTTCTTCCTCCTCCTCCTCCTCTTCTTCTTCTTCTTCCTCCTCCTCTTCTTCTTCTTCTTCCTCCTCCTCCTGGCCTTCATTCTCCTGCTTCTCCGCGCCCTCAGCTTTGCTCTCGCGGCTCTCGCTGTCCGTGTCGATGACAATGACGTCGCGGATCAGCGTGGAGTCCTGCGAGGACATCTGGTCGGAGGGGACGGACTGGGACACGCCCTCGTCCTCGATCTCCTCGTCGTCTCCGGCCAGGACGGGAAAAGCCTCGTCCGGGAGCTCCTGTGTGAGGTCACAAAGCACTTTAAAACTCCAGTTACACTTTCTAGAGGAGGTCTGGTTTAAAGTGCTAACGGACCTGGCTGTCATCTGGGGAGTCCTGTGGTACTCCCTCGTCCCTTAGATCTTCCTCTATCTCCTCGTCTTCCTCCATCTGAAAGGAGAGAATTTACACAAATAAAAATAAGTATAAAGTCGAGACTAAAGATGGGGATAGAGCACACACACACATTTCTCCATGGTTACCTGCAGAGGCATCGTTGATCTCAGTCGTAGCTTCTTGGTAGTAGAAGGTGTGTGTGAACTCTCTGGCCTGCTCTCCTCATCCTCATCTTCTTCCTCTCGGCTTCGCTTTGAACCTGGGGGGAAAAAAGGTTTATCCATAATCTCATATATATACATACATAAATATCTATAGACACACATTTCCATAAAAACTGGCCTTTTGAAATATTCAAAAGTTTTGAGACACTGAATTTTAGGTCGTCATTAAATGTAAGCCGTAATCATTATTAGAGGAAATCAAATAAATCAAGACATGAAATGTTGCATTCAGTGTGTAATAGATCTATATAATGTATTACTTTCACTTTTGTATAATAAATAAACTTTTCTCGGATATTCAAGTTTATTGAAATGCACCTGAAAATCTGTGTGATTTTAGCTCCCTCTGTTTCTTTCTTTTAATTTTGCTTATCGAATTCATCAAAAATCAAAGCCAGTAGCGGTTTAAGTCTTTCCCGTCTTCTCTCTTCTACCTGTTGCGCTCAGAGAGGTGGACGTGGACGGCCGCTCCG
>CAESWR010002636.1:150833-166718 GCA_903171835.1 Mullus surmuletus | reverse complement strand
AATAATTTTTAATAATAATAATAATAAAAATCTTTATATCCAGATGTCACTCACAAACAGCAGGGGATGTTGATTATTGGCTGTAAGCAGTGTTTCTGTGGAAGTGACCTTTATTTTGACATCAATTCCGGAAGAAGAACCTCGTCACAGTTAGCATTGACTTGACGTGTGATGCTAACGTTAGCACGGCGGCTTTCAGCGCCCAGCGACACACGTGACTCGCGACCCGCCGCCCTGACCTTTACAACGGTACTTTAGCACGACTTTTTTAACCGGAAATGTAGATGTTTTGAGGCGGAAATACGAACCGCTGTCGGCTTTGACGCGCTCATGCTGCGTCCGGAGCTCCTCGTTAGCCTCCTGCAGCTCCGCCACGAACTTCTCCAGCTTGTTCTGGGCGCCTTTCGGGAGCTTGCTGAGCTCCGTCCGCTCCAGCACCTGCAGCAGGACGGCCGCCATCTCTGCCGAAGCCGCTCCCCCGGCGCGAAGCCCCCTCCTCCCGGCGAAGCGAGCCGCACAAACAACGGTCAAACTACGCAGGAGGAGCGAGAAGCCGCGCTGCTGCGACCCGAACCATTGATGAGTGCGAACAGGAAAAGCGTCAAGTCGCGTTAACGGGAGAACAGGAAGTCGGTAAATACTTTCAAAATAAAGGCGCAGTTGACTCGAATCAAACACACACAGAAAACAAATTAGATAATATTTATTATGAATAAAGCAGAGTTGTTTTAGGAAGCATATTCACGTCAAAAAATAAAATAATCGCCCATCTGCGCCATTTTCAACAACTACAATGTATTATATTTTGAAAGGAAAGCAACGATATCCGGTAAAAGAGTTGTCCGCAGCTCTCTAGCTTGACGATTTGACCTGGTTCGCCGCGCTGCGTGTTAAACATGCGCCGGAAGTAGTTCGCGCGCAAAGCATTGTGGTAGCTATAGTTCTGCCGCTCTGCTGGGCAGCCACTGCCAGCTGTCAAACTCCAAAGAGAAGCTTTGCGGCTTTTTTCTCTTGATTTAACCGGCATTTCGTTTCTTTCAGGTACGTCTCGTCCTCTGCGTACAAACATTGGTATTCAGAGTCAAACTAAGCTCGTCAGAACCGGGACTTTGGTGCTGAAACGCCAGTAAAATGTGTTTTACTGTCGGCTAGCTGGAGTTGGGGAAGCAGGCAGCTGGTTTGTTGAACGCCACGTTTAGGTTTTATTCAAGAAATCAACACGCTGTAATTCTGACTGTCAAAATAAAAGCACCTGTTTACTTTCTGCCTCTTTCCTGTAGGAGCCATGGGTCGTGGGTACATAGTGGACAGTGCTGTGGAGGGATACCTCTCTGAGCTGTGTCAGCAAGGTCCAGGCACAGGTCTGCTCATTGGACAGGTGATCGATACATCTCCGCTGAGTCTATCGTGTATCACGGCGTGATGTGGAACCATGTGTGTCTAACGTTAGTCACTTGATATTCCAGAGTTCAGCTCAAAGGGATTTCGTTATCATGGCAACCCGGACGCCGCAAAGAGAGGAGTCCAGCTCTGGGAATCCGGTGGACAAGGAGTGGGTCTCCGAGCACGCCAGACAGGTACGACATGCAGGGTCCGAGAGCTGATGGGATTTGTCTTCAACCCACAATCCAAACATACATAGTTTACTGAATGAAGGATCTGAGTCTTATATCTGTTGCCAGGTGTCCAGGATGCTTCCCGGAGGTCTGTCTGTTTTGGGAGTCTTCATCATTTCTGATTCTGATGCAAAGGACACGCTAACCACACTCCGCCAGGTGAGCATGAAGGCACACATGAACGAGCTATTTTGTTCTCATCATGAACCCACTTCCACGTCCTGCAGAATTATGGCAACTCCTCTCCGTTCTAGATACTGGATTTCTTTTGCTCATGTGTTGTCGTTGCGTTGTCGTTGTGTGAAGGTGGTTTTTGCGATGGAGAACCTGATCTCCTCGGAGCGTCTGTGGAAGCTTGGCGACGACGACGTCACAGACTGCCTCACGCTGCACGTCAACCCCAAAACCAGGAAGTATCCTTAAACGCCGTCCTCTGATAGATCAGTGTAGCGACCTTTTGGAAGGGTTAAAAAACCCGCTTGTGGTAGATGTTCCTTAATCCTGCGTTTCCAGAATGGTCTGCAGAACCTTTGATGTCAAAGACCCAAAGGTAACTTTACATCTTTCCTTTTTTCAGCCTTGAAACACATCATAATGCATAGTTTGGTTGTTGATGTCATCGGTGCAAATGAAAGCCTGTATAGTTGTTAATGCTATCAACGTGAATGGCTGTTTCAGAGCGCGGCCAAACCGGCGGATTGGAAGTACCAGTCAGGTGTGTGTTCCTCCTGGACGATGGTGGCGTGTTGTCTCAGTGTAGACATGTTACTTCCGCTTCCCAACAACAGAGCCTGCGTAGACGACATGGATAAATGCTTAAAGGTTAGTGCGCTCACACACACACAAACACACACTCAGAATATTTGTTATGTGGAACCACTGAGAGATCCTCCTTTGTTTCAGGGGGAACTTAAAGCGTGGGCACACCAGATCGAGAGTGGCGTTTGCCTCATTGATGGAGCAAAGCTGCCGGATGACGCTGAACTCGCAGCAGGACAGGTTGTAGAAACATTAACCAGCACCGTGAAAATACGCTGTAAAGAAAGTCAACAAAAGAGACACAGATTTGCATGTACGTGTTCAGATCACAACATGTAAAGTTGAAGATTCCGTAGTTTTAGAAATACGTCTGATTCCCATGAAAAGCAGCCGGTTGCGATGGATAAAAAGAGCCTCTCTGCTCCCTCACCCCCTCACAGCTTGTCACTCACAGCATGAAGTGGGTGTGAGTGTCAGATCGTCTATCATGGAAAATCACAGAAATGACTCCACGCCGCCCTCACTTGGCTCCGGTCTTTGTGTTGGTTTTTTTTTGTGTGCCACTTTCACCCAGCTTCACCCTCACTGCTGATATACACACAATAGTTCAGGTTTCTTACTAAATGGGAACATTTTCATAAAACCACTTTCAATGATTCTAATCCACTGTGTGTAATATCACTCTAGAAGAGGAATGCGAGACAGACGTACACGGCTCAGCTGCTCGTCACGCCGGTAAGTTACACAAACACACATGTGATTGTGTGTGTGCGGGCGGTGGGATGGCGGGTTTAAACAATAACATATTCTGACAGAACAGGTTACAAGTGGGGTTGCTTCCCACTCAAAAACACTTTCACTTCCCTTTATTGATCTCTATAATGATAATAAAAACTCCACATACATTGCAAAGAGGATCATTTATTTACTAAACACTGCAATATCTGACCTTTAAGCAATCCTATTTGTACTTTGCACCACAAAATTATACAAGATGTCCCTCGCAGTTCGTGCACCCACCACCCGCCATTTTGTCCTGGTCGTTGCACTTGCAAATCGATCAATAGGGCTTTTTTTTTTTTTTCCCCACAGCTCAGTTTCTCAGTGAAAATGAAAGTGCACATTATTATAAGCCCTGATCTTCATTTATCTTCCTTCGTGTCAGAGTCAGCAGAGAGGAGCAGACGCGGTGCAGCAGTGTGGGGGCAGCTTGTCGCTCAGAGGGGCGATCCACGGCAGAGCTTACCTACACAACAACAAACCCAAGGCCAAACTGGCCGAGAGGGTAAATCTCCGCTACAGTGTGTGACAAAATTCAGACAGCAAATACAATCAGAGTCACTGTGCTTTGTCGTGAATCCCAGCTGCTGAAGAGGGACTTGGTGTCGTCGCTGACCACCAGGGTGCAGATGCTGCTGGAGGAGCTGCTGGCTTCAGAGGAGGAGAGCAAGGGCAGCGGCGGAGGCAGAAAGGGGACAGGTAGACGCGGCGTCCCGCCCCCCGGCACGCTCCAATCACGTGGCTCCGCCTATAGAGAGGGTAGATGGGTGGATTCAGTGGTCAGCCAATCACAGCGGAGCATCTGCACTGCAACACCAAACAGCAAAATGTTGTTCGGGGAAGTGAATACTGTTTTTATTTAATTCCCTTAATAATTACATTTTACCTTATACCTAACTTAACCCTTAAGAGTTCCTTTAAAAAACGTTCTCAATCGTCCCTGAGAACTAAAAATGTCACCCATCATATATTTGTATTTTTTCCACTTTAAATGAGTCAGTCTCTTTGATCCACTTCAGCCTGAAATATATACATGTACATTTTAATTATTTGGAGGGATTTTAACCCTCTAAATGCCAGTTTGTTTGTGTAACTGCACAGTATTTTAATGGAAAGACATACAAAGACAAAAGCATACAAAGACTCTTTCCAAGATTTTTATAGCTAATTCTCTTATTAGTTCCTTTTTTAGAGATTTTGACCCTCTAAGTGGTCAAAAAAAATTTCTGGACAACAAACGTGATGAAACGTTAATGAAAATCCCAATGGCAAAAAAAGGAAGAATTTTCAAATCTTTGTGTTTAAATTTCCCCCACAGAGCAGTTCACCGTCCCGCACCGCGTCTTTGCCCCCATCAAAGTGAGCGGGCCGGTGCGAGTGAGCGACTACCAGTTCAGTGACGAGGACCCGTCCGAGATGGCCGACCGGCTGAAGGAGATGCTGGACATCGATGCGGACGGTCAAGACTTGGATGTCAGTCAGGAGTTGAGGGCTGAGATTGTAGAGAGCTCGGCCACAGCAGCAGGTGGGGAGAGAGAGCCCGGATTCACACCATTGTTGGTTTTCCAAACACATTTCTGGACACATAAACAGCAGCTCTGTGGACCTTGAAACCCTCCACTCAGCTGCCTTAGCCGACCCTTGATATCATTTACAGAGACCTCACTTATGTTAGGTTCTTTTGTTGGCAGCTCAAGAACTGGTCGGAGAGGATCTTAGTTAGAAAAAGTAAACAGCAGTTTATTCTGGATTCTGGAATCTCAGCCAGAGTGAGCATCGATACATGGAAAAGCAACATTCTTATAGACAGTTCATTATTTTCGTGGGCTGGTCCAGTTATCTTGATGCACAACTGAGTTTTACTTTGGCCATTTTATCATGTCTTAAATGATAATGAAATATGAAAATACCGTGGGTGTGTACGTTGTTGTTAAGTCGTGTATCTGAAGAACCGATGGTCAGAAGACAAGACCGGAAGATAGAAAGAACCATCAGTGCGGAAGATAAAATAAAGTGGGGTCAAAGAGTCCCAGAGTCCTTAAACCAGTCCCTGAAGCTCTCCTCAGCAGGCCGGAGAGTAGGCCAGATTATAACACGTATAAAACTCTTTTAAAAGTGTTCCCGTCTCCAGCCGGAGAGCGAGATTTATGTTTACGCTGAATGGAACGTGACGGTCAACACGTGCTCATCGCTCCAGCTGTGTCGGAGCACCAGAGAGGATATCGACGGCCCGATGCTGCTGTATGCTGTGCAAACACTGGAGAGCAGTGCAACTGTCGGCCATCTTGGGGCCCTTTGACATGTGCTACCCAGCTTATTTATGTGTAGATGTCGTGTGTTTCCAGAACCCGCCCCGGAGAGGGAAAACGTCCCAGTGCAGGAGCCCAAGAAAAACAGCTTCATAGGTAAACACTCACTTCAAAATGTGTTTAATTCCTGCTCTCCTTGCAACATTTTTTTGACAATTTCAACATGTGATGTGTTGTCTAGGTGTTGCCATGGCTACCGCCGTCGCCCTGCTTGCCACCGCCGCGTCAATGCTCTATCTGAATGACGTCTGACACCCAAATAAAAGTATTTTGATTGATCCTGTCTGACTTGCGGGTTAATACATGACATGAACATAGGTTGTATATCAAAAGGTCAAAGGTTAACTTCACTGTTACATAATGCTTTGCAGGAACACGCTGAGAAGTTCTTTTCCTGTTTGTAGCAACTTCCACGTTTCCACTTTCACTTTTAGTCAGTGTCTAGCTTTTCTGGCACCAGTGTGAGAGCGGTTGAGTCCAGAGGGTGGGTCTCTTCGAGGGAGGGAGGGAGTTAAAAACACGGAGCCGCACACTGTTTATGAAAGAAAAACGTGTATATGGACGTCCACCGGCCTCAAAAGAGGTGGAGTTTGGACCTGGCGGTTCACGCCGGTCACTGTTTAATTTATCCAGGGTGCAGGTGCAATGCACCCTGAGAGCGGCTCATTGTCCAGCTGTGTTTAACTTTGACCTTCAAAGAGCGCTATCGGCTCAATCTCATTCCAGCTCGTCACCGGGGGAAAGAAGCCTTGCTGGGTTTTCAGCCACTCGCTCCTCTCATTGTGTAACTCCTCTGTCAGTAAGAGGAGCTGATAAGGCTCGCCAGCTCTCCACTAGTAGAACCACTCAGGAGCAGAGCAGTCCCGGACAGTGCTTCGGACCTCTGATCCACCATCCAGACGGAAAATTCCCGGAAATCTCACAGCAGAGAGGGACAGAAGCATCATGCTGAGTAAAGATCTCCCGGATATCGAGGTAATTTGTTCTGTGTTGCCCATTTCTAGAAAGAAAATCCACCTTGAGAGCTGCATTTCTTTGCTCGAAAGTTGGATTATCCGCAAATGTAAATATATATGCAAATGTTACAAAGGTTTATCCATTCCCTCCTTGATTTTATATTAAATTGATCAAAGAGTTAAAGTGGAATGTGATACCCAAAAAGATGCACATATTTTTCATCAATCACCAAAATCGCTTCTCAGAGGATAACACTGCATACACATGTAATTGCAAATCTTGACAATTTTAGGAGATCACACACTGCAAGTTCCTTGGAGAATGATTTACCGGTGACAATCTGAGGACTAAAATTGAATCCGAGGCCTCTACAAACCTGCTCCTGCACCCATGACTGAATTCATCAGTATTTCAGAATTAAATCTTTAAGCCGAGCCAGAGAAATATTCATTTGGGGGAAAAAAGTTTGGAAAAGTTATGAAAAGATAAATGAAAGCGAGTGAGTCGGAGGGTCCGACCCCGGCCACAATGGGAGAAGAATGATCCTTCATCTCACCTCTCTGCATCAACAGGCACAGCGAGAGTGAATGAGGCAGTATATATGCATGGAAAGCAAAAGTTTGGCTGTACAAATTTAGTCCATTTACCCTTTATTTTGCATTTTCATGGAGGCCCGAAAACTCTTAAGTGCACTGATGTGAAGAGAAAAAGGAGCGATCAATCAACTATAGAAACTCAACTCCAGGAGGAAAAAAGGTGTTGGGCTTTGGACGTGGGCTTTTAAGGATTAGCATTCTAAAGCAGTTACTGAAATGCAAATGATCCTTAACACTTGTATCGCAATCGGTTGGCAAAGCTGTAAAACCCGAAATGCTGTTCAGAGGGTGAAAGTGAACTTGAAGGCGGTACATTGATTTACCTCTGTGAGCAAAACTAACAGTAGCTGCAATATTAGAGAGACATTAAAACCCAATATGTGTTTTGCAGGTGAAAGGGGTTGTTAAAAGCACAGTTTGCCGCAGCGGCAGTGGGTTGGGGGGGGGGTTACTACAAAGAGTTAGAGCATTCTTCCAAGATTGATTCCTTTTCCAGACAAAATGCTTTCCGGCACTTGAGCACGTCTCAACATTCGGGATTAAAAGGATAAAAAAGCCATGTCATGCAGTTGTAATGTGGCCTTGTGTAACAAGCCATGTGGTTTGTGCAAGCGTTAGATAAGTGATGCCTGGACACAGAGGTGGTGTAAGTGAGTTCCCGGGCAGATGAGGCAATCGCTTCCATCCCATAATCAACAAGTAACTTTATCTATGTGGAAAAGTTTCAGAAGAAATGAGTTAATGGTCAGAAGGCGATTGCTGTGATTTGCTTCACCTGATATAGGTCACGTTTTAATGTATAACTCTGTCCAGACCAACATGCTGTTGACCTTGCTGCTCCTCATTATCTTATCAGCTCGGCCCCAACATCCAAACAAGCTGCTCTCTCTGAATGGTCCATAGTTTCTGTGGTTTAAGGACAGATAGTAATATTGACGTTTGGAACAATCAATGTGCAGGAAAAAAACAGTTTTCTGTGTCCCGTTGCAGGGCATCTTGGCTCTGAACCCCAGGGTCAAGACTCACGCTCAGATCATGTCGACAGCCGACAAGAAGAAAGAGAAGAAACACTGGAAGAGGAACCCCGAGCGAGGCTGCGATGTAAGACGCCCCGAACTGAGCCGTGCTGATTTTTTAAAAGAGTCCGGATTTTTGACGCTTTGCCTCTCACCTTCTGTCGCCTCTCTGTCCCCTGTTCCTCTCAGTCCTGCGTCAAACTAGAGAACAACTTTGATGACATCAAACACACAACACTGAGCGAGCGCGGAGCTTTGCGAGAAGCACTGAGGTGAGGAGGCAGGACCGACTGCTTTCACGCACCACTCGCACCCTCACAGGAGCCCATTTGCCCACGTAGTGCAGTCTACAGCTTCCCCACAAGAGGGAGCTCTTCCTCACACACAATCTTCCACTGCTAATAAGATAACCCCCCCCCCCAGGCCTCTACAGCTGAGTATCGTTTCAAAATAATCACTACTAGCACCCATAAAACAATACAGATACGTACTGAGTACTTCATTAGCTACTTTTTGTTACCTCATTCAATATTGATCATGTGAATAGAAAACAATCAGTTGTTCAAATGTCACCACTCGTTCCCATTCAAAAGATTTTTACACAAATACATTTTGAAGGTGCTCAAATTACGCTTGCAGCGATTGGCTGCGAGTAAAACCATAGAAACATCTGGGTTCAAAAACAAACGATTGCAGGTATCGTTTGACAGGCGCAGTTTCGATACTACTTGCTACTGGGTTGTTTCGGTCGATACCTGAAAGGTATTGAGTACTGATACCCAGCCCTACTACCTGCATCCAGCCAATGCAGAATTCATAAGTAACGCCTCCCGTGATGCTGCAGGTGTCTAAAATGTGCCGACGCTCCCTGTCAGAAGAGCTGCCCCACCAACCTGGACATCAAGTCATTCATTACGAGCATCTCCAACAAGGTAATGTCTAGAGGGGAAGGATTGGCGTTTAGAAAGTGGGGATGATCTGCTCAGGAACGCCTGTGTGTGTGTGTGTGTACGTCAGAACTACTACGGGGCAGCGCGGGCCATCCTCTCCGACAACCCTCTGGGCCTGACCTGTGGGATGGTGTGTCCCACCTCAGAGCTGTGTGTGGGGGGCTGCAACCTGTACGCCTCCGAGGAGGGACCCATAAACATCGGAGGGTTGCAGCAGTTCGCCACCGAGGTACGACGGCTAGATGTCAAATGTTCAGACTTGGATAGTTCGTGTTTTTGAGGTCTGCGTGTGTTTCCCCCTCTCAGGTGTTTAGTAAGATGGGCATCCCTCAGGCCAGGAATCCAAACCTGCCGCCGGCTAATGCGATGCCGCAGTCTTTCCACGCCCCCATCGCTCTGATTGGCTGCGGCCCGGCGTCAGTCAGCTGCGCCTCCTTCCTGGCCCGTCTCGGATATGATAACATCACCGTCTTTGAGAAACAGAAATACATCGGAGGACTGAGGTATCATAATGTACTTATACGGCACCATACTATTCCACATGCATATCGGGTTCATTGATTGGTTATTACAAGTGCACTACAATAGTTAACCAATTATCTACACCATTAGATTAAAAAAATAAAATGTGTTTTCTTCTTCACAGCACGGCTGAAATTCCCCAGTTCCGGCTTCCCTATGAGGTCGTCCAGTTTGAGATCAACTTGATGAAGGATTTGGGAGTCAAGGTAACGCAAACTATTTCCTACTGAAACACAAGGTCATTCTTTTTTCTTTTTAAGCAGTTCCTGATAAGCAGATCTTTTTTGTGTGTGTTCCCGCCAGGTGGTGTGTGAGAAGGGTCTCGGCGTGGGTGGAATGACTCTGGCGTCTCTGAAGCAGGAGGGATTCAAGGCGGTCTTTGTTGGGATTGGTGTGTATCTAAGAAGTGCTAAATCTTCCCAATCTGAGGTTATGAAAAAGAGAGAAATGCCAGTAGATGTTGCTTGAAATGAAATTTCTGTGATTCCAGGTCTCCCACAGGCCAACAAAGCAAAAATCTTCCAGGGTTTAAGTATGGACCAAGGCTTCTACACTTCCAAAGACTTTCTTCCGCTGGTAGCAGCCGCCAGCAAAAAAGGTTTAAACACACACACACACACAGACACACACACAGACACACATTAATATAAGAATGTATTGGTAGTTTATCAACCTCACATTATTCTGGTTCCACTCTGTGCAGGTATGTGTCAGTGTCGCGCCACCCTGCCGGAGTTGAGGGGGGTGGTGATAGTTCTGGGGGCTGGTGACACCGCCTTCGACTGCGCCACCTCTGCTCTCCGCTGTGGAGCCAAGAGGGTCTACGTCTGCTTCAGGAAGGGATTCACCAACATCAGGGCTGTTCCCGAGGAGGTAACGGCGCCCGAGGAGACGGGGGGCGGGGGGGTGATTGAGACCTGGTAAAATGGAAGGATGCGTCACCACGTGTGTGTGCTCTGCCAGATGGAGCTGGCCAAGGAGGAGCAGTGTGAGTTCCTGCCCTTCCTGTCTCCGCGTGAGGTCATCATGAAGAACGGGCGGGTCGCCGGGCTGCAGTTTTGCCGCACCGAGCAGACCGAGGATGGCGATTGGCTGGAGGATGAAGACCAGGTCGTGAGGCTGAAGGCGGATTACATCATCAGTGCCTTTGGCTCCATGCTCAGCGATCCAAAAGGTAATTAAATAGCAGGTTTCTCTTTTTATGGAGTCATGTTGTGGGTAAATTTAGAGGTAAAAAAATGTGTATCTTCTCACCGTGCAGTGTGTGAGGCCTTGGCTCCGGTGAAGCTGAGCCGCTGGGGAACTCCAGAGGTCAACACCGAGACCATGCAGACCAGCGAGCCCTGGGTGTTTGCAGGGGGAGACATCGCCGGCTTGGCAAACACCACGGTGGAATCGGTCAACGATGGCAAACAGGCATCGTGGCATATTCACAGATACATGCAGGTGTGTGTGAGCGGCTTATATCAGCAGTCAGGTTTAAATCAATCAGATCTTTTTTTAAGATCCCCAAGGGGGCAATTGTCTGTGCAGCCAGTGGTTAAAACAATGCAGTCATCCATACAGAGCATAACACACGGGATTGCCATGGGAATAGGTAATAGATAAATAAAGAGAGAAGGATACAAGAAATTAAAAAGGGTAAAAAAAAAATACAAAGAGAGCAACTCGACGATATATACAATAAAAAGTGTCTATACAGGGGGGACATGTAACTCAGTTAAAATCAAGAATCAGAAGAATTCAGTAATCCAATCACCGTCGAGACAAGAGTTTTGTGACGATTGGATTTGCATCTAGACAGAGCGTATCTGCAACCGGACCGAAGCAATGCAAACAAGGGATGGAGGGTCTCTGCCAAGATTCGCTTGGCCGTTTGCTAGGGCTCTTGACTCGTACATCATATATTATCAAGAGAAGTCCCAACTCTATAATATTCTAATGTCGTCGGTGATCTCCTCTCCCGCTGCAGTCCCTGCATGGACAGATGGTGGACTCGGTTCCAAAGCTGCCTTTGTTCTACAGCGCCATAGATGAGGTGGACATAAGCGTGGACGTCTGTGGGATTAAGTTTCCTAACCCGTTCGGTCTGGCCTCTGCTCCGCCCACCACCAGCACGGCGATGATCAGGAGAGCTTTCGAACAAGGTTGGGGTTTTGCTCTGACCAAGACCTTTGGACTGGATAAGGTATGCACACATCCAGGGCTGGGGATCGTTCAAAACTTTCGATAGCAGTACCGATACCAGTGCCCTTAAAGCGATACCGATGCCAATGGTATCAATGGCTGTTTGGCTGCTCCTTTTTTTCTCTAAATCTGGGTACAAAAACAACCGATTGCAGGTATCGTTTGACAGGTGCAGCTTCGATACTACTTGGTACTGGGTTGTTTCATACCCAGGCCGACACACATCTGTAGCCGAAACCCACCTATGTCATCAGATCTTTGACCCTATTTGTCCATCTGCACATCTTCAGGACCTGGTGACCAACGTGTCTCCTCGTATCGTGCGCGGCACCACCTCGGGTCACGTGTACGGACCCGGTCAGGGCTCCTTCCTCAACATCGAGCTCATCAGCGAGAAGACGGCGGCCTACTGGTGTCAGTCGGTGTCCGAGCTGAAGAAGGATTTCCCCAACAACGTGAGCTGCCTGGTCCTGCTACATCTACTGTGTTTCTTGAGCGTCTTCCCGAGGTCGGAGATGATGAATGATGCTTGTGTCGCAGGTGGTGATCTCCAGCATCATGTGCAGTTATAACAAGGAAGACTGGACAGAGCTCGCAAAGATGGCTGAGGTGAGGAAAACCGCCACAGCAGCGCTCAGCGTTGGCTCACTCCTTTGTTGTCAGGGAAGTTAAAAGTGAGCATTTGTGTTTTAGGAATCAGGAGCTGATGCACTGGAGCTGAACCTGTCCTGCCCTCATGGGATGGGAGAGCGAGGCATGGGACTGGCCTGTGGGCAGGTATGAACACCTACATATTCTGCTCTACTCTACACTTTTTCCACACGCTATTTTGAGCTAAATAACTATCAATCTGATGCATTTGTTCGCCACCAGGACCCAGTGTTGGTGCGAAACATCTGCCGCTGGGTGCGCGCCGCCACTACCATCCCATTTTTTGCCAAACTGACACCAAATGTTACCAACATTGTTGACATCGCCAAGGCTGCCCATGAAGGTAAACTTGCTTCCTTCCCACCCTTGCGGTTGCAGCATTTCAAGTTTTGCATTTGACACTGCAGGACGTTAATAATGAGAGAAGATTGTAGATATCTCACACGTTTGTTGTGCTGTGACTCAGGTGGGGCGGATGGAGTAACAGCTACCAACACAGTGTCAGGAATGATGGGACTGAAGGCCGACGGCTCGCCCTGGCCAGGCGTTGGCGCTGGGAAACGCACCACGTACGGAGGGGTCTCCGGTAAGCACATACAGTCACAATACACAATACAGTGCATTGAAAATTAGAATATAATACTACTAAATGACACATACCAAACATGTGTGCAGGTAACGCGATCAGGCCCATCGCTCTCAGAGCTGTTTCAGCCATTGCCAGAGCGCTTCCTGGTTTCCCCGTTTTGGCCACCGGTGGTATCGATTCAGCAGAGACCGGACTACAGTTCCTTCATGCCGGCGCCTCAGTGCTACAGGTGACACGGAACAGGAAACTACCTATTGCATGATAATAAGAATGATGAAATTCCATTGTTTGATGCCGTGTCTGTGGACCACAGGTGTGTAGTGCTGTCCAGAACCAGGACTTCACAGTAATTGAGGATTACTGCGTGGGTATGTAGAGTAGTTGAGTTTTCATATTTTGTACTGCTTTGAGATGTGCAGAATGTAAATAATAATACTTTCCATGGTGAAAATATGTCCAGGCTTGAAGACCTTGCTGTACCTGAAGAGTCTTGAGCTGACGGACTGGGATGGCCAGTCTCCTCCGACAGAGAGACACCAGAAGGGCAAACCAATCCCCAGACTGGAGGACCTGGTTGGACAGGTACTACTGCTACATATAAGCCCATTACTTTTCAGCTTCTATTAACTATTTTGTTAAACAGTTTGCTGGGTTTCCTGTCTGTGTGTGTAGAGTCTCCCCAGCTTCGGTCCATACCTGCAGAGGAAGACAGAAGTCATCGCAGGTTACAAGAAACAGCTCAAAACTGCGGGTGTCACTGACACAGAAACCAGCATCGCTAAGAAAAACGTGCCTAAAAAGCCAGTTCCTGCTGTCAAGGTGTGATACACAGACCAATGTTCCTATTTGAAATGTTGTGATCTTTTTTTTTTCCTTTCACCAAAGTTCACACATTCTCCCTGTCGTGTGTTTGTAGGATGTGATAGCCAGAGCTCTGCGCCACATTGGAGCATATCAGGAACTTGACAACGTGGAGCAGGTATGACTTTTACCCATATCTACTTGCAACTGTCACTTTTTTTTTATTCTGAAAGGTTAGTTATTTTAAAAAGGGGTGTGATATTGGACTGACAATTGTGGTCCTCCCTTCAGGTCCAGGCTTTGATCGATGAAGAGATGTGTATCAACTGCGGTAAATGTTACATGACCTGCAACGACTCTGGATATCAGGTAAGTTTATCCGCTTGCCCAGAAAGATACATTGTTGCTCCTTTTAATTCAATTCCCACACACACACACACCAAGGCATCAGAACAGCTTGTTTTCACAGTGTGATATTTGATATGTCTTTTGTCTTCACAGGCGATAGAATTCGACCCAGAGACACACCTTCCCTTCGTGACAGACAGCTGTACAGGCTGCACCCTGTGCTTCAGCGTCTGTCCAATCATAGACTGCATCAAGATGGTTACCAGGACGACGCCCTATCAACCAAAGAGGGGTGTTCCCATCAGTCCTGTCTGCTGAGGGGAAGTCAGGCTTATCTGTCAAGTTACTGAAATCACTTCAGTTCAGTTCTCGTTTGTGTAGAAATACCTCAATGTGCTTTGACTTTTTTGGTTCCAGCTCAGACAGTCCTCAGTGTAGCAACTTGCCTTGGTCTGACGTTCTGCAGTTGAAAGCAACTTCCTGCCGTTAAGCGTGACTCAGTAAATGTAACATGTTACTGCTGATAGATCAGCAAAAATTAATTTTCATCGTTTGCATGAACAGTTGAAAGCAGTATATTGTCTGCTATTAATTCCAGTCTTTATGTTGAAATAGTTCATAAGTGATGGAGAAATATTTGGGGGAAGGGGTTTGTGAATGATCAAATGTTAATTTTGAGAGGTTTTAAGGTAAAAAAGAAATCCAAATAAACTGAATATTGTAGTAGCTTCCTCTCTCATGGAACTATATGTGATTCGTGTAACATTGAAAAGATTGCAGATTCTACTTTGTTTCTCTCTCGGGCAACATTGTCATTTGATGTGATCATTAAATTGAACAGACATTCATTGTTAAATTCATTGATGCAAAAGGAAATGTATGTTTGATATTATCCATGTTTTAAATAAAGTTTTTATGATGCATGAATCTTCATAACAAGTCAAATGCGTGAATTTTTCTATGAATGTAAGGACACATTGAAGATACAAGAGGATGAGGAATCTGCACATGCACATTAGGGAGGAGTGACGACTGCTGTTCCAACGACATCTGCAACAGATGTTTGGGGAAAACCTTATACATAAAACATTATATCATCTTAGACCCGAAGAAAAACACGAGTCATTTGCAAATTTCATGCAAAGCTCACATGCAAACTTGCCCAAGGAGTTCACCGCATATTGTCCTTCTTTTGTGACTTGTCAGGGGCTCAATAGTTTGCGCAGTATATTTTTTGGTGGCATATTTTAGTTTGTTGCAACATAAAACATTGTAAGAAACTGAGCTTGATAATACCTTTATAATGTTGGAAATCTAAAATAAATATTGTGTCTTAAAAAAATCATAAAAGGCCATAGAAAGATATAGTCACAAATGCCTTGTAAAAAAAAAATGTCGTTGAAATAAAATGAACACATGGAAAGATCACTGAGAATAGCCGTTGCAGTACTACATCCCAACCGAGGGGTGGCGACAAAGCGCCGCCACCGCCAGCTGCCGCTCGCCACAAAGCCTCCGCGACGCCTAGAAGAAGAACGCCCATTTTGCTCACACTGTTGAGGCATCGCAGTGTGCTGAAATAGAAACAGGCAGAAGAGGACAAAGAGCTGCAATGGACGGGTAAAAAAACAACACGTTCACCTTCCAGCCAGTGCGTTCGTGGATACAAACCACCCGAAGGCGCCGACGTGACGCACTTTACAAAAACAACCGCAGCTTCCGGTGGCCGCGAGGCGACGATGCTAGCTGTTAGCTCGGGCTGCAGAGCGTGATGCTGTAAACTGCGCGGGCTAACTTAGCTAAC
>CAESWR010002636.1:97928-111584 GCA_903171835.1 Mullus surmuletus | reverse complement strand
TGACAACAGGAGACGGAGCTGTCCATAGAGCGTGTGTGTGTGTGTGTGTGAGAAGTGTGTGTGTAAGATGTGGAAGGTTGTAGCGCCAGTGTCTGATGATAGTTAAAGGTCCGCCCAGCTCCACTCAGACCTACTCAACGTTTCCCCAAGTGTCAACAGTCTGCACGCGCGCGCGCACACACACACACACTTGTCCAGCCAGAGCCTGATCGTATATGACCAGCTCCTGTAGCCTTTACAGGTGTCTTAGGGCGCGTGTTTGTGGCGAGAACCCCCCCCCCAACAACAGAAAAACATACTTGTTACAGTGATGTTTCAGGTGTCTCTTGTAGCTATCTTCTTGCAATAAATGGTCAGGGTTACAGTTGGCCAGCCAATCGGCTCTTGGAGTTTGTGGGGGCGGGGCCTGGGGCTTCCCCTTCTTGCCCTTTCTGCCGCGAGGTACGGGGGTAGAGAGACCTGCAGAGAAAGGTATTGGGAGAACAGGGATACATTACTACAACAGTAAGGAATGCTGTTTTTTCCCCGCCCACATTTCAGACAAAACAAAACAAAAACACAGCCATCATGTGACTTGTTTTTTTAGAAATACCATAATGAACATGCAACACCTGTAATGTGAATTGCTGTGCAATACCTGCAGAATGTGAATGTATGTTGTTGTTTCTTGTTTATGTGTCTTTTACCGCAATTATTTATTCATAAATGTTTTTCAAATCAGCACCTTAAGGACTATATCCAATTTCTTTATACTCGTACAATGACAATAAACACATTCAATTCATAACATGGGACACACACACACACATACACACACACCGAGAGAACAAGGGTGAGATGGTGCATCAGCCAGGTTTGTATATTACCAGAGTGGTTGGTCAACGTCTTGGTGGTCCCATCCTCACTCGGGGTGATCAGGTCCCAGATGAAGCTCTTAATGTTCTCGTCGCCACGGTAATGCAGTAGGCAGTACGCCAGGAGGGCCCGGCAGATGGTTTCCACGTCGGCTTCCTTCAGGGGGCGCTTGAAGCGGCCGTGAGCCAGGATGTCACTCCACCTACCCCAACTATGATTAAAAAAAATGGGGGGATGGTTGGGGAAGGTCAATTTAGTCGGTTAATTTCCCATTGAACAAACATTGGACACTATAAGCAAATATGTTGCCACCAAACAGACATCTAAAGAGCAGATTGTTGTGCTAAAACACTTAATTTGGATATTATTTGAATATGCGAAACAAGGTTTTAAAGCTCCATCAATTAAGCTAGCTGGCTAAGAGGACCTGAACTTAAGCACGCGCACACACAAATTCAGTGAGCGCCGGGTGCTCATTATATATCACCAGTCTGTTGACTTAACAGTTGTTGGCAGGCAAACTAGTAACATCCAGGCATCCTTCTGTGTGTGTGTGGTTGCTGTGTGTGTGTGCCGTTTCATGGATCGCAGCTCAACTCCGCAGCTAAGCCACCTCCAGAGTGTAAGTGACCCTAAAACCTGATATGGCAGACAGTGTCCACTCTTCTCCACCGTTACTTCCCGTTATTCACTGAAGCGTGCCACCCAGCCCCACTCGCCATGATTTTAGAGGGCAAAATGGTGGACGGGAGGGAGGGAGAGAGAGATTGAAATGGATGATGGGAAAAGACAACAGAGCGCCGAGCGGAGAGGACGGGCCCAGTCAGACAGTGTGTTTTTGTGTCCTACAGCCTCGGGCCACAAGACTAGACTGTAACAATAACAACGCTGACATCTCACTAGCACCACTGTTCTTTCTTACATGCACACACAGTCACGCCGAGTCAGCCGTGAAAATGGACGGGCTCGCTCCATAATCACGATCCGTTCTAAAGTGTGTCAATTTCCGTTTGTGCGTGTGTGTGTGTGTGTGTGTGTGTGTGTGTGTGTGAGGAAAGAGTACACTTCCCCTTATCCGTTCATATCTCTTTTTTTCCTGCAACTGATTGCCATTATGGAATATCACGCTGATTATTTGTCAATAACCATCCATTAATCAAGGTTTACATGTCAGCAGATAGAATTTTTTGGTGCAAAGCTGTGTCATAGAATAAATGCTAACTTAAATGGCAAAGCTGCAAATTCTGACATTAAATCGCGTTTGAAAAAGTTGAAAACAAATTTCTGACACTGATAGCAGCTCTATTCATTACATATAATAAAACTCATCATAGACAAGCATTTACTAAAGAGAAACTGCAAATAAACAAACAAACTTTGCGGTAAACAAGAGCCAAGACTTGGCATTTCCTGTCAGTCTGACCATTAATCCAGGATGTGTTTGCACAGAATGTGTGTGTGCACGCGCATGTGTGAGAGAACATTCATATTTAGGTACGGACAAACTGAGTGTGTGCACAGGAAGCTCTGGTTGGTGGCTGGGTGGCTGAGTGTGTGTGTGTGTGTGTGTGTGTGTGTGTGTGTGTGTGTGTGTGTGTGTGTGTGTGTGTGTGTGTGTGTGTGTGTGTGTGTGTGTGTGTTTGTGTGTTTGTGTGTGGTGTTGGCCTTGAGTGCAAAGGTTCCAGTCTACTAAATCACTGCGCTCAGATATATGGCTGTGCGGTCTTGCACACTAAAACACACACATTTGCTGAGTGTTGAGCTCCACCAAATGACATGGCAGGGGTTTAGAGATCTAAAGTGCATTTCAACATGACTGATGCTCTGATCTCAGTCTTTTTGTACTCCGAGTATCAGAGTTTGAATCTAAAACATGAAGGGCAGACTGACCCGTAGACCAGCAGGTTCTTCTCCACCCTGAAGCACTCGGATCGGGGGTACCCCTGGGCTTTGTCTTGGGGCCGCCGAGGTTTCGACGAGGGCTTGCTGGGCTCGTCGTCGTCGCTCTCCAGCTCGGAGAACTCCAGCATCTCCTCCTCTTTGACGCTGCTGTAGTGCCTTGTCTGCTTCCTCACCCGCGGTGTGTCGATCACCAGCGTGTTCTGCGTGGAGAGCGAACAAACATTTAGCATACTTCAATGGTCTAGATTGTTTCCCCCTCCATTCCCAACAGATGGCCTCACATCCACTATATGCAAAGTACCTTCTGCTTTCTTCCTGTGAAGTGGCTTATTTGTAAATTTCTTGTCTATTCTCACTCCTACGACTTTTATGAACCCCTTTAATATGAAGCATCTTCTGTACCAAATCTCATTAATTGGATATTTGGCCCCAGTGCTTCATTTCTGCAATGCTGAGAAAATTGCTGCCCACCTCAGACATAAACTGGCATTAATTATGTTGTCTAATGAATTACATTTTTGTTCAATTAATTTAATTTTTCACCCCTCCCCTCCTCCCTCTACAACCACATCAATATGCGCAAACAGGGCAGTAGTTAGCTTCACAATTATCACAGAGTGCTGCAGTCATTTCCATTTTAACATCACACAATAAGAAATCCCAGGGGAGCAGCCCGCGTGGAGCATATTCAAACTCATCGAGCTGGATTAAGTGTTCCAGTGAAGGGCTCTCCAAAAGAGAGGCGGTGAGGGAGAGCGCAGAGGTAGAAATCAGGCAAATACACAAATAAACGCCAAACAAGTGAAGAAATATAGAGGGGATGGAGGGGAGAAGGAAAATAAAACTAGCTGTTTTAAACTGGCTGCAGAGCGCCCCATGTGTGTGTCTAAGAATGTGTATGACACCATTGAGCGGGCCTGTGTTTCTGTGTGTGCACCAGCCTAAGTGATATCTCTGTACCCTCCAGGCATCTGCGCTCTGTTAAGTGGAGCTAAGCAGCTTACTCTCTCTCGCTCAAACACACACACGAGAGCATGGAAACATGGGTAATTAAGGGAGAGAGGAGATTCCCAACTGTCAATATTAATCTCCTACCCGCTCCGTGTGTTTCGCCCCTGCGCTTTCTGGTCCGCTTTTCTCGGCTAGTTTGTGGCAGCGCGCTCGTTTCCGCTGTCCCTTCCCATAAAAAGGGCTGCCACCGAAGTGTGTGTGAGCGGGATTTAAATACACTGGTGGGAGGTTTAAATACACTGGGGGGCACTGCTCTCTCTCTCTCTATGGTTTCTTAAGATCTGTATCATGTGTAGCTTGGACGAGTATGGCCATCCTACCCGTCCGTTGATGGCGTCCAGGTCCAGTTCGGCCTTCTTGGCCCACTTCTGCCAGAAGTCGGGATCCTCCAGAGAGATGTCTGTTCGGTTACCCGTCGCAACAAAACTGGCCTGAGGGACAGAGGAACAGATGTTCATCATTGCCAGATTATTGCTCTGCAGCTACTTGACACACATCGACGTAAAGAAGGACGATTTGATTCTGTCACAGTTCACAGGATGACTAATGGGTTGCTTTTGTTTTTTCACCTTGGCAAAGGTCGAGCCCTTGCCCTCAGACTCTATGGTGATGGTGTGTGTTCGTCTCTGGAGGATTTGGTCGATGTCCTCTTCGCAGAACTTCGAGCCTTCATCCTCCTCGTCCATCAGGGCGCCGTATGCTCCCTTTCTCAGGAGGTCCTCGATCTCCTTCTTGGACATCTGCTGGACCTGCACCAGGAGAGAAAACCATTAAGCACATCAGCAAGACGGCTTTAAAGTATTTTCATTATAATTTACTCTTATCATATCTATTGGAGTTGAAAATGCTCTCATAAGCATCTTATGTGTGATGCCTTCTCACCCCACTGTTGGCGTTCTCGCGTCCACTCATGCTCTGGAGGACAGCCTTGTCAAGCCCCAACTTCAAACTGGCCTTGTCGAACATCTCCCTCTCATAGCTGTTCCTGGTGATCAAACGGTAGATCTTGACAGCCTTGGACTGGCCGATTCGGTGACACCTGGCCTGGGCCTGGAAAAAATGAGTTTGCGAAATTTGAGTTTCAGCCTCTTTTTTTTTTCTAGCTTGATGTCAGCATGGAAGAAAGGAGTCATGATCTGGTCCAGTGAAGCAGAGCTAATGTGGCCAGCTGAGTCACAACATGCGGTGGACACAAACTGCAAACGTGTACCTGCAGGTCGTTCTGAGGGTTCCAGTCAGAGTCGAAGATAATGCAGGTATCTGCTGCCGTCAGATTGATGCCGAGTCCACCAGCTCTCGTGCACAGCAGGAACACAAATCGGTCAGAATCTGGTCTGGAGAAGCGGTCGATGGCAGCCTGCCGCAGGTTACCACGAACTCTTCCGTCTATACGCTCGTACGGATACCTAGACCCATACAAGGGGATGTGATTTATTATGAGTGATTACCATTTGGTGACGTGCATCTCCAAGTTGATGTTATTCATATCTGTCCGCCTTCTCACCGTTTCTGGATGAGATAATCCTCCAGGATGTCCAGACAGCGGACCATCTGACTGAACACTAGCACTCTGTGGCCACCGGCCTTCAGTTTGGGCAGCAGCTTATCAATGAGTACCAGTTTGCCAGCAGCCTGGATCATGGCTTGGAGAGCCATCTCCGGTATTTCTGCAGCAACGTGGGTGTCCCTGAACTCCTCAATGATTTTCTCTTCGGCTCCTGAACGAGGGGAGAAAATGAGAAACATGAGTTACGATGGTGAGCCGCACAAACCCTGCAAGTCTCTCAACTGCCGCAAGTCATAGTTTGTATGGGTTTTTGTATGTACCATTAATGAGGTAGGGGTGGTTACAGCATTTCCTCAGCTCCATCATGGTGTTGAGGAGGTTGGGGACGTTGGACCCTCCACCACCACCACCACCACCTCCACCTGCACCTGCTTTGGATAAGAATGTGAAGTTCTTCTCCAGAATGGCTCGGTAGTATTTCTTCTGGATGTTGGTGAGCTCCACCTGACGATGACATTTGATGCAAAGATGAATAAATCATACTCATGTGGATCATCAATGCCATTGCAGTTCATGACCTCAACCCTACCTCAATGATGGTCTCCTCCTTGGGGGCCAGGTTCTTCTCCACGTCCTCCTTCAGTCTTCTAAGCATCATGGGTTTGAGAATCCCCTGTAGCTTCTGAACCTAAAGCATAAAGACTAAGTGTTTATGCTTTGTTCAGTGGTTCTATCGGCACAATTTAGTCCTGGAAACTTGCCCATTTACCTGTTCTTCAGTTTTGAGGTCTCCAAATTCAGTCATGAAAGTCTGCTCAGATGGGAATCGCTCTGGCTCCAGAAAGTTGAGTAAGCTGAAGAGCTCCTCCACAGTGTTCTGGAGAGGTGTTCCTGTCAATAGAACCTTGTGTTCCTGGACAAGAGGGAAAGACGTTTAAGTTTCTGAAACTGACAGCAAGGCGTCAACAGGACTTCAACTCTGCACATGTGCCACAATCTTCATGACAGGGTTCATGTGTCCAACTCTAATTGCACAGGACCTTTGAAAAGCATTTCCAGAGTAAAACGTTCTAAATGGCCTGTAGCTTCATCACAGTGACTTTGACGATCTTATAATAGACTTGAAAGGGAGTTACTCACCATGTCCATCATTTTGAGTCCTTCCAGTAGTTTGCAGTTTCGGTTTTTCAGACGGTGGGCTTCGTCTATCACCACGCAGCGCCACGGGACGCTGCGCAGCTCCGGACAGTCGGCCAGAATCATCTCAAAAGTTGTTATCACAGCGTGGAATCGATACGCTCCTTTTATTATCTTACCCTGAGGCGGAAAGGAAGAAAGAAGAAAAAAAAGAAAAAGAGGGAAAGGAATGAAGGTCATTAAATACTTCAGACTTTCAGCTCGGTAAACACATGAGGAAATGGTACGAAAAGCTCTGAGACAGAGGACAGAGAAGACAAATCTGGACTTGTTTCTAATAAAGTGTGATGTGCTCAACCTCTTTGTTGTGTATTGATGGTGCAAAACCTTGTGCAGCAAATGCAGTTACAGCATTTTCCACTAGTTCTTCACATTAAAAAAACTCCTATTTTAAATCTGTGAGCTTCATGGATTGCAAAAATTAAGTATATTGCATATCACTCCCTGTTGTATAGTGTGTACGTGGCTGGGAAGACGGAAAGAAATGCGACGTCCCTCCTTTGTGACCTTGAGGATTACCCCAGTCTGGATTAGGAGCAAGCAGAGCGGAAGGACACTGCTACTACAGCTTATTTTATTCACCGACTCACAGTGGCATAGGTTGCACTTAGAGATGTTAGATGCGTCGTACAATAAGGGCTTACTGAATGTGGATTACAGCCAAAAGATTTAAAAGAGCTTATACAGCAGAGTAACAGTGTCTGTCGCCCAACTGGGACTGCTGAGGATCTCACATTACAGAATCCTCTTCAAGGGCCATACATTTGTTTTGTTTTCTTCTCTCCCACATATAGATCAGAACTCATTTCAGTACAAGAAAGCCTGGGTAACACATGGGAGACAAGACATGCAGAAAAAGATCTTAAAAACAACAGTTTACCTGTGCGTCTCTGAAGTACATCTCGTACGCTTGGATGGTCTTGCGGCTGGCCTGGCTGCCGTGGTAGACCACCGCGTTGAGCTCTGTCCAGGTCCTGAACTCTCTTTCCCAGTTGGGAATGGTGGAGAGTGGGGCTATGACCAGGAACGGCCCCTCAATGCCCTTCATGTAAATCTCGTAGAGGAATGTAATGGACTGGATGGTCTTTCCGAGACCCATCTCGTCAGCCAAGATACAGTTACGTCTGTGAAGGACAAGGCAGGGACTCTGTCGATGCGCTTTTCATGATCTAAAAGATTTACCTCCTGATTTATTCATGGCAATTTTCCCGCAAGGGTGGAGGCACTTTTCCACACTCTTGATCTAATGCAAAAACCCTCTGCATGTCAAGTGAAGATAGGCCTTTGTGCTACACTGATGGGGGGGGGGACCCACTTGTCAAAAAAGGAATACAAGCTTTTACAGCAAAGTCCATGACCAGGATACAAAACGGTCAGAGTTTGGATACTAGAAATCCAGAAAAAAGTGTAAAGCTTCAATTGTGATCATGGGTGGCGCCAGTTGAAGAACTCAGAGTATGCTGCTGTAACTTAATGCCCACTTAAGTCTATTAAATGAGGTGCCACGATACGTAACGGCTGAAAGTAGCAGTAGGAGGCAGAGTCTTAAGTTAACAAAATAAAGTTAATGTTGACTTACGAGTTGTACCAGTTGAAGGATAGCCAGTTGAGGCCTTCGAGCTGGTATTCCCTGAGTGCGTTGCTGTTCCTGTAATCCCTGGAGCCCTCCAGCTGCTTCCAGTCGGCTGCATGAGGCCGATCCTACAGAGACATTATTGATGGGAGAAGGTCAGTTTTTGGGCGGAGGCAGTGAGATGAGTGGACGGTGGATATGTAGTCACCGATCATTTTTTATGGTCCATCAAATTGTTTGACACGGTTCACCCAATTTGCGGGAAACTGTCATCCCACAGCAAAACACAGGTCTTAGTCAGGCAAGAATTTTCTCCTTCTTTCACCCATGTTGGAAGATTCAACCTCTGAGGAAGATGAATGTTCTACTGCAAATTAGTTTGATCACTGTATCATCTTCAATGAGATTCTGCTGAATGAAATTACCCAAATGGTGCTGCACAGACTCCCAATATCACTGCGCTTTTACAATGTGATATTTTGTGTAGAGCATCCAGCCAGCACTCCACTGAGCCAGTGCTGGCAGAAGCTAAAAATATTTATCGGCCTCCAAGTACCGCCACTGTAGGAAGCAGGAGCAGTAGGCAATAGTTAAAAAGATGGACAACGGGTAGAGAAAGGAGTGATGGAAAGACCACAGCCAGTCAGCTGCTTCTGTTCAGCATTAAACACACTGTTAGTGGTTTGGCCTGGCCACAAGAGCAGGGCGTGTATGTGTATGTGTGTGTAAGACCACAAGAACGTGGCCCTGTGGAGAGCAGTTAAGGGGGCTGTAAATCTGGAGGAGGAAGGAGACGGCAGCCGGCCAACACACACAAACACACGCACACGCCTACTGGCGTCGTTCTCAATGTGTCTCGGAGACAGAATGCATCCAAGAAATGACTACAGAGCCGGTGCTGGAGGGCCCATACGTCAGAGAGTTTACGTAACTTCAGAGCAACTTACCTGCAATTATGGTCATGATTAGTCACAGCCTTTGGTTAGTGACGGCATCATGCATAAGCAGCACACGACTGCTAGATGTCTCATGTTTTATCTGAAACTCTCCCACAGGTCGGGAATTTAGCTGTGGTGGTGGGTGGGTGTTGCAAATGAGGCAACTTTAAAGTAACTATTTTGAAATGTATTTAAACTAACTTCCCATTTGTGAATGAATGATCACAAAATATTTTTGAAAATCATGGTGTGACAGTCTGGTTTGGGGTCTTCCCTGATTCAGTGGAGTCTGTTTCCATCACTAATGTTGGTTAATTTTGAGGTTACCAAAGCTTTTAAAGGGAATTTTAAGGGGAAAAGCCCCACCGACGGGCAGGTTGAGTGACTCACCACTCTCTTAGTGTTGGGTGTGCGTGCTGCGATGCGTTCATATTCCTCTATCTTGGTCTGGTCGATGTCAGCCTTCAGTTCCCAGGTGGAGTCTTCGTAAGCCAGACTGCACCACTTCACCAAATATAAGGTCACCGTCTGCGCACACACACACACAGATACAGGGAGGGAGGGACTGGTGAGTGTGGGAGGGAGTGTGGAGGTTGAAAAGCCCATGAAAGATGACCAGAGGAGATCAAAGCACCTCTCCGTTTTCATCTGTGCTCTCTGAAATGTCCAGGACACGGTCCACCTCCACATAGTCTGGGTTAAAAGGCTCATCATCCATCTGGAGAGAAACCAAGCAGAATTTTACTGTTAGAAGCAACGACGTTTTTATGAAAGTTGTCCTGCAGCGGCATCTGTTGCTGTGGGGCCCGGTGATTCACAGCGTATGACTGACATATTTAATGTGTTCCAAAGCCTTTCCAGATCTGCAAGAGAGCTTTACTACCTTTCATGTGATCAAAACACTTGTATTCAGCCAGTTTAACACCTCTGATACACCACATACGACTAAGCTGAAGAATTTTCAAAATCCAAACACACAAAATGCACATATGATGGCTCTACCTCGGTGATAAAGTTGTTGAGTTGCTGCTTGGCCCTGAACCTTTTGACTTTCTGGTGTATTCTCTTGTCTTTTTCCAGCTCCTCCAGGTCCGCCCAGCGACAGTGGAGGTACGAACTGAAATGCACAAACCAAAAACAAGAGATTTAAATTGCGTCTTCAAAGCGTGGCAGCGTTTATTCTGACGCCAGGTGGTTTTCAAACGGGAAAAAAAAAACAAGTGCAAATCTTATGATCATGAACTAACACAACATCAAATTAACTGAATACTGGTGGACAGTAACCTTGTAGTAATAGAAAACTACGCACAAAATCACAAACGCCCACTGTTGGCGCCGAGTGTTCGGAAAAATTACTCACAAGCCCTTGAACTTGACATAGAACTCCTCCACCTCCACTTCTGCCCCCGACTCCAGCTGATGGGGAAAACAAAAAAAGACATTAATTTAGCTGTCTGTATGTAAGCGTGTGTGGTGAGAAAGCAGAAGTGACGTGTCACACCACAACAATATGTGGATGAAAATCGAGTGGAACACCACACAGAGAAAGGGCAGCACTTCTTTCAATTGTTCTCTAAGGTGTTTTTGGACGTGCGACAAAGCTGCAGTGGAGTAAACTGGTAACATTTTTCGGGAATGAGGTGAAATTTTCTGAAAACAAATAGATTGGATTATGCCCGACGATATAAACACATTTCCATTCATACTGTGAGCGCGTGTGAAAGAGGAAATACAGAAAACAGTAGCTCTTTCAAGTCTAGCCGTCCACTTCCATTCACCATAACTACTTTAACACACAGACACACACACACACACGCCATGCTACTACTACTGTAATGCCATGAATCATCAATCACACTCACACACAGCCTGAGGAAACGCTAGCTTGGCGTCTGGCGTAGCTAGCGTTGTGGTTTTGGCTGTGTGCCAAGCCCGGGGTCAACTCTGAATGGAGCTGTGAGAGAGAGCATGTGTGCGTGCGTGCGTGCGTGCATTCAAGTAGGCAGCTGGCTAGCAAAGGAACGTTGGCTGCTGACTATATGTGCATGTGTTGGCTAAGAGATGAGCTTTCTTTAGAACAAGCCGTCTAAAACAAAGTCTGCTCCACATACACACACGCATACACCAAGACACACATATACACACACACACACCCTCACACGTTCGGGGCTTTAGGCACATACACACACTGAAATACAAGAACTCTTGTCTCTGCTTACGTGGTGAATACACACTGATCTGTGTGTGCGCGGGTGAATGTGTGTGTGTGTGTGTAATCTGCTTAGGCCAGCTGTGGAGCGGCTAATCAGATGACGTAAACCATGACTCCAGCCAGCGTGTCCATGTGTGCTGCGTTCGTGTGTGTGCGTGCGTGCGTGCACTAGTGAGTGTTTTCACCTGTTTCTTTGCGGTGCGCAGGCCCATGATCTTCTCCACGACGGGTCCCTCTGCTTCGGCCACATCCTGTAGCCGCAAGAGGAAAAGAAAAAAGGAAGAAAAAGAAAAGTTGGAGCTTTATTCCAGGTTTCCACGTGGTCGACTGTTGCAAAGCCAAATTTGAGCGCCGACAACCAAATCAAATCTGCTGAAGCAAACTTCCACTGCCCTTCACACTTCATGGTTTTCCGTATTAAACTGGCAGATTAATGAAAGGTTTTGGAGGAAATACATTTTAGATCAAAGGATTTACACAAATACTGCAGTATTTCTGTGTGGATTATAAAAAATACTGCAATTAGGTTTTGATTTTCATATTTGTAACAAAATAATGTTTGAAATTTCTCAATACGGATATTTTCATAAATCTTACTTTAGGGGATTTGCACAAATTTCTACAAAATCCAATAAGAAAGGTTACAAAAACTCAACTTTAACTTGACATGTTACCTAGAAATGTAAAAAATGAACCCGGGCTCAGAGCAGTATAGCATTGGAGACCATAATCATTTTATGTATACTATTCTAACTTCTAACCAGTAACGGAGCCCACACCTGCTGCTGGGAAGACGACGGGGACTTTGGCGCCGGCGAGTCGTCTCCGCTGTCGTCATCGTCAGAGATTCTGAACTCCAGATCCTCTGTGTACCTCTTCCGCTTCACCTGGCGGCTGGAGCGGCGCTTCTGATGGACGGAAGCAAACAGACAGACATGTCAGAGGCTGCTTGAACTATGACTCTGCAGATCGGCTACTGCATAATTGAAAATGCCCCTTTCACTTTATTCACTCGGTGCAACGCAAAAGATAACGCACAGGGAAACATGGAAATGCGCGAGGCTGTATTGACACAAATCATGTGATGTATTATATATGTAATGAATCAGGGGACGGAGAGAAAATGACAAAGTGTCAAAGCTTATCATTTTCCAGGCCATTCGCTCCCAACAAACAGATTTCACTTTCATTATTCATCACTCTCTCCCATATGGTGCTGTGGGAGGCCATATTTGATGAAACATCACCCCCATTTGAGAGTACACGGAAGAAACTGCTTTTAAGGAGGAAATACCACGGTTAAGGTGATTATCTGAGATAACTGTTGCTCCTAATGCAGCTCAAGTAACCCATATAATTACATTTCTTTTTTTAAAAATGGGTCGAGATGCAATAAACTTTGGGGCTTTTCACCTTTAAAACAACCAAATCAAGCCACTGCCGAAGAGAAGAAAGAATTTTTTGAAGTTGTGCAGAGAAAAAGCTGCTGATGTTGCATCATGGGACCGGTCTGCTTTGTCTGTCAACAAGTCCGGTTTACAACACTAACATTTGATGTGCTGCTGCCTCAGCGCCTTTCGTCTCCACAGGCCGTGGCAGCGGCCTTCCAAAGCTTAAGAGCCTTCTGCTTTTTTAACTTTTTTTTTGGGCTGGGATTTCCTCAACAGTTGCTGCTCGGCATCAGTGACTGTACCTGCACGCCATCATCGTCCTCCTCTTCGGGGGCCGAGGGCGGCGGAGACTTTGCCTCCACGTCGTCACTGACTGATGACTGTCTCTTCCTCTTGGAATCCTTCTTAGCAGCAGAAGCCCCGCCTTCCGACTCCACCTTCTTACTGCTGCTTGGAGATTGACAGGAGAGGGAAAGAAATAAATACAAGCAGATATTCTCTTCAGAAAAGTGTCTCAAGACCATTTACTGTTACCACTTCACCCCTGGCTGCAGTCCCATGTGCATGTGTCTACAGTGTATACAGCATGAGAGTGTGTGTGTGTGTGTGTGTATACGGAATGTGTGTGCCCGACTGTCCCAGGGCGGTCGCCATGTTTGATTTACCCATTTAGAAATCATTAGTGTGCCTCAGGCTCTGGAACACAGGGGGTTAATATGATGAAAGACAGCGAGGAGGCGGAGGGAGCCGGATAGAGAGAGCAGAGAGAGGGAGAGAGAGAGGGATGGGGTGGGGTTGAGAGGCCCCCACGCTTCCTCTAATCTCTGGCATGGAAAGAAAGAGGAGCTGGCTCGGCGAGTGTGTGTATGTGTGTGTGTATCTACACGATAGAGGCAAGTCGAAAGGACGCTCTTGAGTCGCTCTCCTCCATGCGGCCTCCCTCCCTCACTACTCAATTACTCTGCTGTCATCGCTGCTCTTCAATGGCACGGCAAAGGCAGTTCAAAACATGTTTTTTTTGTTGTTGTTTCCCCCCCCCCAAATACCAGCATATACTTATACAAGTCGCA
>CAESWR010002636.1:20026-31154 GCA_903171835.1 Mullus surmuletus | reverse complement strand
GTGTGTGTGTGGCCGTGCTGTCAGAACACAAGGGAAATGAACTACATCTGCACACACACATACACACAAACAGTTTTCACATTTGCTGCTGCAATGTTACATCTGACAAACTATTTCTAATTTATTTCTTCTTTTTTTCATCTGTAAAGTCTCGTTGCTTATTTCACAACTTTTTCCACATTTCGTGGACAGATCTACTTATCCAAACTCACATTACTACTGTTATCTTACCTGAGTCTTTATTTGTGTTGATTATTATTATTATTATTATTATTATTATTATTATTATTATTTCACAAACTGCAGAAATGTCTTTAATTCATAAAGACACATTTTGTTTATCAAACCAACGCCTACATGTGTGTTACACAGCATCTGAAACAGATGGATAGTGTGCCATTGTGGCTTTGAGTGTGTGAGTGTGTGTGTGTGTGTGTGTGTGTGTTGCTCAGAGTCACATACAGCAGGTTACACACACTCATCATGTTTCTAAAAACAGCCAAAGTGCACTTGACTGTTTACTCTTCAAACTGCATTAGAACACACACACACACACACACACACACAGACACACACATTGTATTCTTTAGGATGTGTGTGTCTCTTTGTGATTTTTTCTTCACATCAGTGTTTGTCATCGTTGTTGTTGATCCACTGTGTTCAGTAGTTTAATTATTATTTTACATGAGTTTGAATGTTTTCAAAATGTCGACGAAAACATTCAGCTCAATATTCCACATCTATTTAATACGGAACGATCAGTATTGTTGTTCACGTTGAGAGACCGGCGATAACACCAGTGTAACACTACTCTCAACGCTCGCTTCATGACAGTGTGTGTGTGTGTGTGTGTGTGTAGATTTTTATCAAAGGTACTGTTGTCTGAAATATACTGTGAGAACTGATGGAGCAACAATAAACCACAACACTGACTGACGAAGCTGAACTCTGAGTGTGTCTGTGTGCAGATGATGCTCAGGCGCTCGTCACGGCGACATGTGGAGGTTTTATTAGCGTGTAAAATGTCACAAGATACAAAGAATCGATCTGACAACAAGAGTTCTGCAGAAAATTGTACATGTAATTAATTAAAAAAGAAACGTTCTCAATCCTCCCTCATGAAAAGCGTCCCCTCCCTAAAAACTGCTGTAAAAATAACATATTTTAATGTTTATTCCACTTTAAAGGAGTCTCAACTTGAGCCTGAAATATACATATATCAAATATGAATCATTTGGGGGTGATTTTAACCCTCGAGACAGTCTCGTTAATCAGCTTTAGTCTGAAAGATTCATATCAAATATCAAATATTTCTAAATGGTCAAAAAAACATCTGAACAAAAACGTCCCCAGGAACTCTTAAGGGTTAAGTTATTACAGTAGTGGCCTTATAATGGAAGGATTACTGGAATCATACCGGGTACAAAAGGGCTTTTATCTGATTGAAATGATGTTTTTATTAGATTAAAACCGATGAAATCTTTGCACCAAGACACTCAGAAAATGTGCATCTACTTCTTCCTGTGGATATTTTTAAAAGTTTCCTGGGTTCCAACGTCCCCCCCGACCTTCTGACATCTGCACTCTCCGTGCTGAGAAGTCCTGAGTGAGAACAGTCTGTTCCAGGAACGCTGTGGTGGAGCTGCTCGTCAATCATCTCCAGGCGCCACTTCTATGAGGAGCAGCAGTGTGAGGGTCTGCTTCCCTCTGCTGGTGGAGCGAGGAATCACAGCACTTACATTTACAACTGAATGTGTCGTGGAAAAACAAACAAACAATAAAGCTGATATTTTCCACATTGTTTTATTCAAACATCAGCTTTTTAAGAAACAAAATAAAGTGCTCATGAGGCTCCTGCAGATCTGCTTCAGGCTTCCCTCCTCCACGCTGCCACTCCTGTCAACGTCTAGAAATCAGAGAGAAAAGCCTTGTAAGTTTTTGAAAACCTGGAAAACAGAGCCCTTCCTCTGAGCTCCTTGGAGGTGCGACTCACCGAGCTGAGCGTCTGCAGCCTCCTGCTCTCTGCCCTCCATCTGCCCACGCATGCTGGCCTGCACCTGGTGCCTGATGACGGGTTCCTCGGGTTCCTCGGGTTCCCGGGCCGAGGTCATGACCTTGGATTGAACCCCGTCTCCCGCCACGCACGGCGCCCCGGCGGCCTGGCTCGGCTGCGTTGGCGTGCAGGCGGCGAGGAAGGGATGCTGCAGCACGCTGGTGGCTTTGATGCGCTCGCCGGGGTCCAGCTGCATCATCTTCTTCACCAGCTCGGTGAGGAGGCGCAGCTCCTCCCGCTCCTCGGCGTCCGGCGACAGCATCTTGATGTGAAGCAGCTCCACGTCGTCCAGCGAGCTCAGGGTGAAGCGGCGGAAATCACTGCTCCGGTACCCAGTCTCTGCCGCAAACTCCTCTGGTGACTATAGAAGGTGTCAGAATCAATAATACACTGTAAAAATACTTTGAATTACAGTAAATTACTGGGCAAATGTTGAAGGAATTTTCACAATAAGCCTCACATATTTACTGCTAAATATCTCAGAGTAACTTCTTGTAACTTCACAGCCGTAACATTACAGTGATCTAATAATTTAATAAAATTACAGCTTTATACTGTAGTTTTACAGTTGCAAGTAATTCCTGTGATATTACAGTAATCAATTGTGAATTACAGCATCTAGATGTTTATACATTATACTGGCCTCTACTTTTATTTTGAAAGTAATGCAATATTTGGGCCTGTAAACTTACACTAAATGTTAAATGTGACACACACACAGGTGGATGCGTGATGATACCTTTAATCTCCATGACTGGCACCGTTTCTGGAAGAAGATGGTGGTCTTTGAGCCGCTGTTGAGCAGGTGCTCCGCCGGGCGACCCTGAGTCTCCACGATGAACTTCATCTGGGGAACAACAAGAGGTGAAGAAGAAAGACCAGAGGGTCAGGAGGAGGCGGGAGAAGGGAAGATGCTCATTTATTCACTGCACCGTCCAGCTGTAGCAGCAGAAAACACGCAGCGATGATCGAGATCGAGATTCAAAATGGCTGACTTCCTGTTGTCTCCTTCAAAGGTCATTTCATTTGATGAAGACTAGCAACTGTAGCAGCGTTTCTCAACCTGGGGCCCGCAGACCCCTAGTGGTCTGTGGTGTAATTGAAAGGTGACCATAAAAAAAGATCTAAGACATTTATAGAAATTAATATTTTACTCAAATGTGACTGAGACCTTTATCAACCTAAACTACAGAAGGTAACAGGACTTTTATTATCTCATTACATCTGTTACATCAAGTGTCGCTTATTGAGATCTCGCTCCCGTTTGCATTGTTGAAAGGAGATGACACTGTTAATACACGATCTGCTTCCCTGTCCAGTTACGAGCCCCCTACTGTTTCATTGGTCAGACACCATTCATTTCTTAATAATGCTCTTATTGTGAAACATCTGCAGGAAGGGGTCCGTCAAACATTACCAGGTCGTATTCGTGTTCTGCCGGGTACAGCGGCGAGCCGAGGGCCAGCTCGGCGGCCAGCAGCCCCAGCGACCACACGTCGATGTCGGCGGAGACCGGCAGCCCCAGCGTGACCTCGGGAGCCCTGAGAGGAAGGAGAGGAGAGGTCAGAGGTCAGAGGTCAGAGAAGCAGCCATGTTCTTCCTGCTTTACACGGGACTTCCTGCTTCACATTCACACCACCCGTCCAAACCACACATTGTTATAACGCGCCTTTAATCCTCAAGGGTTCCTTCAAAAAACTCTCTCAATCGCACCTCAGGATGAAAAACGTCCCCTCCCTAAAAACTGCTGTGAAATTAACATATATTCATATTTTTCCACTTTAAATGAGTCAGTCTTTTTATTCAACTTCAGCCTGAAATATATACATCAAATATTAATTCTTTGGGCGGATTTTAACCCTCTAAATGCCAGGTTATGTAACTCTAAGGTCTTATAATTGAAAAAAACCCAACCAAAACTCAAATAATTTTCATAAAATGCAATTCAAGGAGGGATTTTTTAAGCATTCTTACTTTTTCTGAGGTCAAAATGGCTTTAAAAAAGTGCTCTGGACAGAAAACCTCCCCAGGAGCTCTCAGGGTGAAACCTGTGTTGCTGCTGCGTCATCACCTGTACCACAGAGTCTGTACGATGGAGACGGGCGCGCCCTCCGCCGTGTAGAAGGAGGAGCCGAAGTCGATGAGTTTGACGCTGAGCGGGTGCCGCCGCCGGTCCACGATCATCACGTTCTCCGGCTTTATGTCGGCGTGCACCACTCCCACCGTCTCCAGGTGCGTCACGGCTGAGGTCAACTGCATGCACAAACACACACACACGTTACGCCATTAGGTTTTGTGTGTTTCTCATGGGGTTTATTGATATCGGATATCAGATTATATCGGCCTGCATCTACAATCTCTGATATAAGCACGTCGATCCATTCCAGACTCCGCTCCAGCTCTTCTATGTAGTAAGGTACTGTATGTAAAGTATGTAAAGTACTGTAAGTGAAATAGTTGTATCAGGCGCCACTATTTGTTTTGCGTTGGCACGTGTACGGCTCTGAGGTGACCTGCTTGAGGATGGGCCGCAGCTCCTTCATGGACAGCGGCTTGCGGCGTCTCTCCTCCATGTGGTCGAACAAGCTCTGGTCTAGCAGCTCAAACTCCAGACAGATGCGATCCTCGTGGAGGAAGGAGCCGAACCAGCGGACGATGCCGCACTCGGCCGGGTCCAGGACCTGCAGGCTCCTCAGGATGGACAGCTGTGGGCAAAGGTGGGAAGGACATGAAGAGCAGAAGGTCACGACCCATGCAACATCTCCTCACGAAGCCCCCCCCCCCCCCCCCCACCTCCTCCTGCGCCTGGCGGAACGCTCTTGGGTGGTCCTTGCAGAGCTTGACGGCCACCACCTCCTTGGTTTTGATGTTCTTGCATCTGACCGTGTAGCCGAAGCCTCCTTCGCTCAGGAGGGTCTGGAACCTGTGGATGGAGCCGAGCGGCGTGCCGGGGAACGAGGGGAAGTCGTCTGGCCGAGACGTAAGCAGAAAAATATGACACCTTGAAATTCTTTGAAAATTGGTGTAACTTCGGGGTCCCGTGTGCGCCGCGTCGCTTTGACACAGTCGAAATCCCAAACTGATTTTAAAGCCCATGGAGTGTAAAGAGGCCCTCGCAAAGTTCAAAAGATGTGCGAATTGGGAAATATTCAGTTTCCTATGATGATGATGATAGTAATAATAATAATAATAATACATTTTATTTGTTGGCGCCTTTCAAAGCACCCAAGCTCGCCTGACAGACAAAAGAGATGACAACAAAATAAATCAACAAATAATTTAGAGATACGTGTCCCCTGGCCTCATTGAGATACGCGTGTATGAAATTTCCTGCGCTTAGAACAATCTGCAGGGGGCGCTAGCGAGCCGTTCTGCATCGCTTTGATTGGGAGACTGTAGAATTACCACATTTTTCGCAACGCCTGACAATTCTGCAAAGTATCATGACTTTTTGAGCATGTTCAGGGGGTCAAAGTTCCAGTTTTGTGCAAAGGAATAAATACTACTACTACTACTACTACTAATGATAATAATAATAATAATGATAATAATAATAATAATAGATTCTCTTTGGAGGGCCTCACTGCACTGCATCCAGTGCTCCGGCCCTGATCAGATTTACACACAATCAGAAATCTCTCTTTTTTTAAACACAAGGCAACGTTCTGCTGCTCTCCAGTCACGTTGGTGTTGTTGAACGCACCCCTCCTCATGTCCGAGGCCCCGAGATCCCTCTGTGTGTTTCAGTTGGAGCTGCTTCACTCGCTTCTGTCCGTCAGCACCGGCTGAATCTGACCTTTAACCCTCGACTTCGACTCTCCCCTCATGTCGATGTGGATTTAAGAGACTCTTTAAGTAAAAGTGCTGTTTTTAAGAGATAAACAGATGTGTGTGAGTTTATACAAGTGAAATTGAATTGAGAAAAACAAACAAACATACAGAATATTTGGATTTCACAGGACCTTTCAAATGTTTGTGCGTTCTCCATAGGCTGTGCATTCATTTCAAAGTCACAACCGCCCTCTTGTAACCGTGGCAACAGCATCAAAACAAGTGCTGTTTTGAAGGTGTGTGGAAAAACAAACAGAAATTCAACAGCGGTGTGTGATTTGCTCCATGTAGGACGGAGTGATGAGAGGAAGTGTGTCAATCACTCGTTAAATCAACGACAGGAGAGCAGAAAATCCTCTCTCTCGAGATATTTTACTGGATATTCCTCTTCCTTCTCGGGCCGAGTTGTATCTTGAAATTGAAACAGTCATTTTAAAGCCCGCTCACATGTTAAGAGAGTCAGTTACTTTCAGTTAAGGGCCATCTGATCTCCCCGCTGCCTTTGATGTGTCAGTCTTTTCACATTATATGCAGCAGAGAGGACGAATGTCTTAAAGGGACAGTGCACTCATTATCCACTCGCTCCTCTCCTACTACAATATGTCTTAAAGAGGCAGTGCGCATATTATCCAGTCCTGTTTGCTCCCATAATACTCCTGCATTTAAAAGTGAACACAAAGCATGAATATATTGTGATATAAAAGTGAACGTAATGTTTGAAATATTCTGATATTAACATGCTGCCGCCAACTAGTCGTATTTATGTGGAGGTCAACCAGCAAACGCGGTGATCATTGTGTAGGAAAGATGATTTAGCATGTTGGAGAAGCTCGCTTTGAAGATGTTATACATTTAAAAACATCCCTACTGAGATGCAATCCATAAACTTCACGCCTTTTTTCTTTTTGGACACATCTGTTCCGTCCTGCGAGTCCTGGCAGTTCCCCTGCCGCCCAGCAGGGGGCTCTGTGACAACACGGCAGAAACGCCAGGGCTGAGAGACTGATGAGTAACTGTGAGATATGGAACTTATGACCTCAGTGCTGCGAGAATCCTGGATACGCTCATGTTTTGTGGCTGAAGGTTTTCTATAACACTCTGACTGAACGGGGACTGTGTTTCATTTCAAATCGTCATTTCACAATCAAAGTCTCGGGTGGAGTCGTGGCAGGGACGGATGCTTGACACGTTCAAATACACAGAACATCCTCTCCTACTGCCGGTTATTCTTAATTCTCCTGGATGTTTTCTTGTTTAATGTGATGGTTTACGATTCATAGGGAAGCAGAGGATTCTCCAGTCGAAGTAGATGCTGGAATCAGGAGAACTCCTCCCATCCTGGTTAAAGGTCGGAGCACATTTTCAGATGTAATCACTGAAACGTGTCGCTTTTAGGAGCACATTTCCACGTCTGTGTTCACCATGATGGTTTGAAGTTCCATCAGTTTGTTAACTTTATGATGACCATCTGTCCGACCCCTCTCACACCGTCGACACTGCGTTCCAGTGCGTGTGTGTGTGTGTGTGTTGTGTGTGTGTGAGAGTCCATTCCGCCCTTGGCTCAGATGGCATTAGGAGCGGCATCATTAACTCCTGAATGACGGCGGCAGAACGGTGAGGGACGAGGAAGAGAGAGGAAGAGGAAGTGGAGATAGGGAGGCGAGGACGCGGCGGTGGAGGGAGGGAGGCTGCAGACACACCCTGCCATTACACACCAGCGGCTGATTATAGGGGCTTTGCTGCACTGTCAGGGATGTCATAACTAAACGCTTCGGGCTTCATAATGGAGGTTTTTCAATTCCCAAAAAAGCTTGTCGAACATTTTTTTCTTCTTCTTCTTCTCTTAAACGTGGTCCTGCAGAAGATTAAAGCTGCGTTCCTCCCCATCGAAACAGTGACTGGGAGCTTGGAAGAAAATGACACGTTGCCAAGCTGGTTAATATAATAAAAGAAGCAGAGTTTCTATTCCCAGCCGGCGAGATTGTTTTGACGGTGATGTGACGAGATGAAGCTACTCATTGCTACCAAGAGCCGGTTCAAAGGGGAACCGGCACAACAAAATAACCAGATACTATATTATATATAGTACACATACAACCTATATTTACACTAAATGTACAAATGACACGCTGCAGGGTTTGTAATTATGACAGAGCAAACTATAAAAACAAAGACATCTATGCATAGAAGGTTCTGTGCACCAAAAACAATATGCAAGTGCACACTCATCCTGCTTCGGCTCAGCGTGACATTTATATCAACGCCAGCGTTTCGGTGCCAGAGAGTCGACGCATCAGGACCTTTTATGATATTACGACGGTGCAAAAGTTTGAATTATGTGCTCACTCTACAAAAGAAAGCACATTTAACAACCTATTAAAACAAATGAGGATCACAAAACTGCTGTCTTCCTGGTGCCTACATTACCCATAATCCACGTCAGCCACTGCTAACTCTTCCACAGTGAATGAAGGGAAGCGGTTATTGGGTGAAAGTGACTTTTATTCACTTTAATTCCCACTAATGGTCACTTTTTAATGCAGTTGAGGACTTTTTAAAAAATTAATTTCCTGAACTTGAGGCAGCAGTAGTTCACATTTCTCCAACAAAATTTACAATAACTTCCTGTTTAAAGTCAATTTTATTATAAAGTAGTGAATAAATCAAGTTGCAGATAATGCACACGAATTCTGGCCTCGTAGGTCTGGGCGGAAAAAAAAGTGTGTGAGTGTGAGTGTGTGTGTGTGTGAGTGTGAGTGTGTGTGAGTGTGTGTGCATCCATCCATTCCTGGGGTGCAGTGGAGCATCCAGGAGCTGATAGGAGCTGAAGTGTAATTGTGTCAGAGCAAAGACCCAGAAAATACAGAGAGACAGACAGATAGATAGAGACAGGAAGAGAGAAAGAGGGGCAGAGTGGTACAACCCCCCCCCCGCCCCCCACCACCACCAACCCCCATCATCCTGAACTTAGCTAAATGTCATCCATCAAGATATTTTACACACAGAATGTTTCTATTTGACTCAGCAGCCGTCCACCTGCTTCACATGTTCCATTATTGAGGCTGCAGCTGCTGGTGACTAATAACATCACTGCAACTAACTCGCACTTAACGCGCTCCGTCTTGCAAATCCCCGTTTATTTTTACATTATTCGTGCAGCTTTGGCAATTTCAACAACTTTATGCACCTTCCTGTGTTCTTTGACGAAAACATGCGATTGGCTGAGCTGCTTTGCTGCGCGACCGAGACGGCGGCGCAAAATATCAGAGGACGAAATCAAGACACATTTTCTTTTTTTCCTCTTTATTTGAATCCTCGACTTTTGTAATTATTTGTATCTGTGGCCGTAACCCGAGCAACGCACCGTCGCCTCTGTTTGTTTTGTCTCGCCTTGCAGTCTGGACTCCGCTCCCAAATGATGTCAGGATTATATTGTTTAGATTGTATTGTCATGTCTCAGCTCAAAAAACAGCTATTAAGTTAAAATCCCTCAAACACTGCAGTGTCGAAGATGGATGGAGCAAGTCCACACACACACACACACACACAGCCTCTTTCTACAGAGTCCGGCCACCGTTTAGTGATTTATACACACAAGAGACACAGAAAATGAGGAGAAAGCCTCCAATTATTCCTAAAAAATCAACATAATGTACAATATGTGGGGACTGTAGTACAATGCAGTGAAAACCCGATGAAATCTCAGAAAGTCACCCATTTCCCGTATCAAAGTAAACAGCACACGATGTTTCTCTGAATCCCCGGTGTTTGTGCAGTGGAGGCTCACTTTTCCACCTGGCACTGGTGTGTGAGTCGTACGGCGCGCTGCGGTCGTGACGTCACGGATCCAGCGAGGAACGTCCTCCATTCCGCACACGGATGTGAAAACAGGCCCGTGCACGTACGACATTCTGCACGGTGACGTTTGTGCAGGAAAACCAGCGGAAAACAGCGTGTTTGAGAGGACGGGAGACAGAAAAACAGCTCGTGTAAATATCTATATTTGACTCTTGTTTGCTGAAAAAAAAAGAAAAAAAAGAATGAATTGTTTTCAAGGGCCCCAGGGTGGCCCCGCCCACCCTTATCTGCACGCCTGCTCTGTGGTTTCCTGTTTCAAAGGGACTTTTTTGCCATCAAGTGCTGGTCAATGTTTTTTTTTTTAAGTGGGCGTGGCTTAGCTTAGACCCTGCTCTATGTTAAAGCACTGTTACAGCATTATGACCTGCACTCTGCACGATGATGTTCATGCATGAAAGGGAGGAGAAAGTGAATATAAAGGTGTGTTTGAGTGGACGGGAGAAATAAAAACAGCTCATGTAAATGTCAATAAAATCATGTCATAATGTGTTTTTGCCAGAAAAAAAAGGAATGGATCGTCTTCAGCAGTAGTAAGAATATCTCTACTTCCTTTCTCTCTCAACTCAACCAGCCATGGCTCCGCCCACCCTTATTCTTCACTTCAGCTCTCTGGTTTCCTCTGTCAAAGGGACTGTTTTTCGCCATCTTACTCCGCCATCAAGTGCTGGTCAATGGCTTCTTTTTGGAAACATTGAAAGTGGGCGTGACTTAGCGTTGAACCTGCTCTATGTTAAAGTGAGTTTGACCAATGACAGGCCTGCACCATTGCCTTTGAAACGAGCAAAAAAAAAAAAAAAACCAGCGGGATGATGGGAAACACCCAGCTTCAGTGCTAAATCCCGCAGAAGATCTGAAAGGTGAAAGATGGAAACCACTCAGAGGGGATTGCTGGGCTCACGTCGGCCGTATTAAAGCGACAGAAACACTCTCCTTCCACCATCTGTTATCAGCAGAGCCCTTGATGTCGTCACATGATGAAGCGGTGAAAAATAAATGTCTCGTACGTCGACGATGGCGCTACTTTTGCGATTTACGGGTGAATCTGCGACATGCGGCTGCAGGGAATCGACAGGCTTGGCTTTGCTGCTTGTTTTATTCTCCGTGTTCCTCACCTGCCTCTCTTTGTCCTTCATTCTAATCTAGACTTTCTGAGTCTTTACTATGTCTACCGTGGCATTTAAGTGCATTTGAATTGATTTGAGAGGGAGAGAGAGTGAGAGAAGGGGAGAGAGAGAGAGAAGAGGGAAAGGGGGGGATGGGAGAATGTTGCCATGCCAACTGCCATAATAATCATCCTAATGATTGATGTGCTGCGCTCCATTTCTCCCTGTTTGGACTCTCTGTTTTTCTCTTCTTTCTTTCTTTCTTTCTTTCTTTTTTTTTTTT
>CAESWR010002634.1:43073-53152 GCA_903171835.1 Mullus surmuletus | reverse complement strand
TTGACGCCGGGCTGTGAAATTCAAAGAAGGAAAAAAAAAAAACAACACTATTTGCATGTGAGACCCGAGCCTCGGGACGCTTTAATAATGTATTTTACACTGTTTGCATTGCAATGGTACACAGAGGGACGACGAAGGAGAGGGACGAGGGCGAGGTGAAGGCACAAAGCTTTGATATATATGCATGAACCGCTCTTGAATATTTGTATTCATCCCGGCAGATGCAATTGTTATTACACTCTGGACGGCGGAGCTTATGTTTTGGAAGATCCTCTTACAAATGGGAGGACTTTGCCACACGTGTAGTGGAGGAGGAAGATGGGAGGCGTGTTTGGCCAGGAGGGAGCACACTGTCCGCCGCCCCTAATGAAGACACACGGGTACTGAATGAAACATGAGTAAACACACCAGGCTCACATATGTTGCCTGAATACCTGCCAACCCCCGTCCGCTTCTCCAGACTTCTTTTTTTTTTTTTTGCTGTATTTCAAGGCTCATCCTGGAGCTGCCCTCCCGCTTTTTTTGTTGTCTCGCTCTCCTCTCCCTCCAGCAGCCAATCGTTTTCGGTCACGTGAGTCCTGGAGGCCGGAGAGCCGGCGTGGTTGCTCACGCTGGAAGCTCAGCAGAACGGCAGCTGGTCAATTTTCCACCTGGCTCCGGCTGCAAATGAAAAGTTCTGACCACTTGTTATCCGCGCACACCTACAGCAGCATTCGGATCAGTGAAAAGCGGCAGAAACATGCCTGCAGCTCAACTTTGGTGCTGAAACTCCTCAACTTACACGGGGGTTTCGTGTTCATGGCTGTCGAAAATCATCGGGGAGGACAACAACAAAACAATGGTTAACTTGTTTCCATGGTGACCGCTTCCCAAAAACTACATCAATGCATCATTTCATGGATAGATAGCCTTTGATTGTCATTGCATTGTGGAGATACAATGAAAGTGACCGTTCACCACCAAGATGATCAAAAGAAAAGACAATGCGAAACAATGCAAAAAACAACAACATTGCAATGCAAAAAAGTAGCACCTGCACACACGCGTACAGACACACACACACACATATGATCAGACAGCATTTCCGCATGAGAGAGACACGGAAATCCCCACTTAACACACAGACCAGCTCCTCTGATACTGGTGTTGATGGGAACCATCAACTCTTTCTGGGTTCGCTGTTCTGTTTATACAAACTACGGTGTATTGTGGTGCATCATCTCAGGTAAACTTGCGGGTACGCGGCCCGTAGTTTGAGAAACACCGTTTTAATACAGTTATGGCTCCTGTTTTTTTCACTGGAGGCTGTTGGATTTGGAAAGCCCAATGTAGCAGCTGTTTCTGGTTGGGAAAAAAAATAATTTAATTCTTTTGAATACACGATCTGTCTCCATTGGGAGGTCGTCCATGATGTTGTCAGGCACTTAAAATATAATTTGTAATAATAAAAAAGCACTTTCAGCCTGTTTAGCCGTTGGAACACGTGTCTCCGGTTACGATTAGCTAGCCAGCTAGCTGTTAGCTACGTAACCGCTCAAGGCCATTGGTTTGCTCGGTCCAAAACAAGATGGGATTCTATTGACGCTCAACAGACATCCGCCTGTGAGTTCGCGTGTCCAACTGAATCAGTTAGCAACCTTAACAACCTTGCAAGCGGTGGAAAATGACATATCTCTGCGTGGGTTCGCACTTCACGTACATTTGTGCGGACCTTCTGTGCTGTTTTCATTTATTTCTTCTTCGTACTGCACAAGCAGAGATGAACTTTGACTCCATGTGGTTCAACCTGAGCAGTGTCCATGTGGGTTCAATGGTCTTTGTTCGCAAAAACATATAAATCACTCTGATTTAAAAAGGGATGTTCTTTTCCATTTCACATCTATAACATAGCATTCATTTCTCCTCTGCGACCTTTTACTGCAGGAAAAAAAAGCCATGGTTCAACTGAGCTTAGTTCAGGTGTAATGGTTCTTTTGCCACTGAAGGCCAAGTCAGCGTGTCAGCCATGGGTTCACAGCACTTCTTCGACCTTGCAGAATCCATTAATCATCTCCAAACCCGGTATACATCAAAACGCCAAGTGTGGACATCGCCGTTCCCCGCTCCTTTAACTTACACACATTTTGTCGGTTTAACACGTTGTCGCTCCGAGGTGCGATAAGTGAAGTAGGCGAGGCGACGGGACCCAAACGTGGCGTTATCGTTTGGAGCAGACGGCCAGATCTTCCTGGAAAGACGAGCCGCTTAATAACCACGTCGGTCTGATTCAGATAAATGCCTTTTCTTCTAATGAGCTGTCGGGAGAATAAGACGCTCGGAGGCTGGAACACGGACACGTCTGTGTGTGAACGTCCACGCTGAATGGATGTTTTTTCTGGACGTTTCACATCATTGCATCCCACCTCGCATGTTTTTTTCATCTGCGTTTTTTAAAGTGTATTTATTTAACCTTTTGGAGTGTCTGCAGGGCTGGCAAGTTGGCGACTTTCTAGCGACTTTTCAAACCCTATTGGCAACTTTTTTTTTAATCAAAAGCAACCAGCGACAAATCTAAATACTTTTTCTGTTGAAATTGGTAGGGGTCTTCCAATCCAATATTGATATCAGATATCGGTCTGATATCAGCAAAAACAGTATTGGATTATATCGACTTGTGTCTAAAATATCCGATGTAAGGTATTGGGGTTATTTTTCAGGGTCTTCTCATTTACTTTTAATTTGTTTTATTCAGTTGTAGAATATTCTTGTGTTTTTAGGTTAAAATGATGTATTTAATCCATTGGTTAATAATCAATGGGTCAGTTTTTCTCACAGCTGCTGTTGCTGACTATTGTTCTCTGTTTGAGTAATATCACTTGATCAAGCTTTTTCTAACATTCCATACTACAAAATAAGTCATAAAAGTATATATGATTAGTACTGATGTCGTATTAGATTGATATCGGTATCGGCCGATACTCAAGGCTGCAATATGGTATCAGAAGTGAAAAAGGGAAAAGAGAGAGAGGCCACCCAACACTCTGCGTCCACACGCTGCAAATAACTCGTGTGAAGTCGCCACTGATCCCAACCTTCACACAGATTTTATTCAATAGAAATAGCAATAATACCTTGAATTCATAAAGCGGCTTCCATGAAACCAGAGGACACTAAATAAATCACTGCATTCGACTCACAAAGCCTCAGTCACGTACTCACCTCTGCTTCTCTGTCACATCAACTACTGCGAACCCTGAATTCAAAGGCTGGTTGAAGCCGTTTATTGGGGCCGACACAAGGAACACGACATTATTCCTTTGCTACAGCATTCATTACATTGTAATACATACATGCAAATGGCCAGTTATGCAAATGAGGCTATGACGTCACCTAGCGACTTTTAGAAGAGCAAGTCGCTACTTTCCCTGACTGAGGACTTGGCAACACTGAATCTCTGCAATGAGGTTCCTTACACGCCTCCAAATATGAATGGGTGGGTGGTTGCTGGGTCTCCGCGGAGGGTCAAGGGCGGTCCGTATATGGACTCTGAAATCCATAAAGCCCGGCTCTGGTCCCGGGCCGCGCGCTTTCCAGAGGTTCTCCGAGCTTCCGCGTGAAGCCGGCTGATTTGATTTACCAATCAATATGTTTTTCTGTGAGCATAAGCCACTGTAATCTTTTTACGGCACCTCTCTCTCCCTCCGCTGTCTTCCATTCCTCTCATGGAACCCCCCCCCCTCCCGTCCATCGCAGCACTAACATTGTCATTGCCGCTAACAGGCTTTGTGGTCGGTGGAAGCAAAGAGAGGATGAAAAATTGATACTAGCGAGAGTGAAGGCGTCCTCCTCACTCCCTTTTTATTTCTTTTTGGGACGTGGCATAAGATCTACGCTCTGAGACTTGGTCCCATAAAAGTGGATTATGGGAAATAGGTTGCTGCTGCTTGCTATGCACTCCCAATGCAGCAGGACAACTCATCTTTCTGACAGGAAATGAACCACGACTGCCTTGCTTCAACCATCTACTAATCCTGAGCAGTTTATCTGCCGCACCCCAAAGCCCCCCCTTCTCCCGAAAAGAAAGAGCTGAACTATCTTTGTACTTGCAGGGGTCTTTCTATTTCTTTTGGGAGTGATATTTGCACGGTGGTATATCACCGTGGTGAGAACAGATTGTAGTTTTGTCGGACGTGTTTGGAGCTAATATGCTGCACAAACAGCCTCTCACCGCTTCTGCCCCGTTCTTTCATTTTCCTCCTCCGACAACTCACATTTCTTCTGTAATTCTCCGCCAGAGAGAAAGAGATTCCGAGGCGTCTGTTCTTATCTTTGCCTGCAGTGCTTCACTCTTTGTTGAAGTATTATATGTATACAGTACACATGTATTTGCATGTGCGGCCATGTGTATATATGTACAGTGCAGGCGTGTTTTGGATGAAATTAGCTCAAATTACAACAATGTGCCCTCAGGAAAAATATTCTGAAGCACTGCATGTGATGAAAACAATGCTATGAGTACCCAGCATGCATTTGGTTGAAGAGCCAATACATGGACAATGGCGCACCAAGCTTCAGGTATAAACATGCACTTCTATAAGTAATAAACAACTGAAAATATACTGTATAAAACATCACTCAGACGTTGTTTAATTTTACATTTATACTACAACCTGCACATTTTTATGAGGTGATATTTTAATATTGAGTTCCTAAACTATTATCCATTTCCTTGAGGATTAATAAAGTTCCATCACGTTGCCTCGGATCCCTAACAGCTGATGAGTATTCTGACCTCCGCTGGTGCACATAAATCAATACATAAAAAAGAAAATAAAACTTGGCAGACGGAAAGACAGTGAAACCTCCAGATATGGTCTGTGAAGGATTCCGGTGCCCACAACATGCACGGATTGTGGATATTCGCTGTGAGCAGTCAGAGCCGCTGTCGTCGGGTTCACAATGCACCGCTGCACTTTCCAAATGCTAAGCACGGCCTTCATACCATGTGTGAAGATAAATACACTCAACAGGATGGAGCAAGTAACAAATGGGAGGTTAATCACATAGTAAATACTCGGGAATGACTGCATCAGTATTACAAGCCGCAGTGTTTACTCAATATACTGCTTACATAATACCAGAAATTACACCTCAAACGTATTCAATTGCGTCCTGTAATTTATCACCCGATGACTAAATGCTGTTTGCCGGCTCTTTCTCTCTCCTTGTTTGTCAGAGACAACAACTTCATTAAGGACTTTCCTCAGCTGGCCGACGGTCTCATGGTCATCCCGTTACCGGTGGAGGAGCAGTGTCGTGGTGTTTTGTCCGAGCCGCTGCCGAACCTCCAGCTCCTCACAGGTGAGGCGAGGGGCGTGGCCTTTCACCGAGTCTATGTCATATTTCAGACCGATAACTTTTGTTTTTGTCATATCCAAACATAAGTATATTGCATTATGTTGCGTATAGGGCTGGGTATTAAAAATTGTCGATACCAGTACCGATACCAGTACCCTTAAAATGATACGGAGTACTTAATTTGATACTTTTTGTTACTTCATTCACTATTAATCATGCGAATAGAAAGCAATCAGTTGCGCAAATGTCACCACTCCTCCCCATTTTGAGGAGATCTTGACAGAAATTATGACATTATTTTAAAGTGCAGGTATCGTTTGACAGGCGCAGTTTCAATACTACTTGGTACTGGGTTGTTTCGGGTATCAATACCCAGCCCTAGCTTAAAAGGACATACAAACGAGCCACACAATTGCACATAACAGAAAATAACAGACATTTAACAAATATACATATAAACATATAAATGTGAGTGTATGTAAGTGGAGGTATGTATGCAGATTACATAGTATATGTAGACATCAAGTGATATATTAAGCATAATGCATTATAGATAATGGATATAAAAATGTTAGAATCGTTGAATGTATTGTTATCTGGCAAGAAGGGAGTAGGAGTAAATAATCTACTTCCACTCTTTTTGAACATGGGTTAAGTATGTCAGTGACCAAAATTGAGTTGTTTAAGTTGTTTTGATTGTTTCTTTCGCACAATTGATTATTGTTTTTGTTTTGTTTTTGTTTGTTTGTTTCATTTGAATTTCCTTCAAAATAAAGAGTGTCAATGCAAATCAAATCAAATAAGCTACTTTCACACCGCGAGAGTTATGTTCGGATTTGGCTAAACCCTAATCTTCCTCTCACCCTAACCTTTTATGTCCCCAAATCATGCTAAGTGAATGTGAAGAAACAACAAATCTAGGATTAGCATGCTAATGCGGGATTCTCTCTGGCAGCGGGGAAAGCTACCAGATAGCTGAGCGTTGCCAGCAACAAAGTGCTCGTGATCACACATGGGACGACTCCATTTGTGCCCAGCGCACGCAGAGCTAGCTTTGCGAGCTAACACACAGCCAGAACTACCCCAAGTGCATTTATTTACACATTTGTTGCTGTTGCATAATAAAAGAGCTTATGCACTATGTCATGAAATAAAATAGCTCTCCATCTTGGCAAAGGTCAAAGGTCAAAAGTCAGTGGCTACATTCAAATGCAGTTAATAAGCCTTTTCTAAGGGGAATATTAGCAATAACCTGGTTGTGTGCGGCCATATAAACACCAATAACCCCATTTGAATGACAGGAATATGCTCGTAGTTTGGCTTTTAAAAACCCAAATATTCACCCTGGGTTACTCCTCGTCTAAGGCGAATTTTCGATCATGTATCCGCCGATCAGGATCTCCCCATCAAACGGAACATGAATTCATGTTCTGCACATGTTCTTGGTTCTTCGTGTGCTGCTGGTTTAAATGGGATATCACCATTGATTACAATCACCATGTAATCGCTCACCCATGTAAAAGGGTTATTCCCAATGTTTCAGTGTTGCTCTTGCCAATGGATTTGCGCCACACCCCGTCTTAAGATGTGCACACAGTAACACTCATATGCTGTATATACAAGCACATGAAGCGGACCTTTGTAAACTCTTGTGCTTCACCTCCAATTTCATAATTTTATCTTCTTTGGATTGTTCCTCCACATGTCGGCAGGGGGTGACGGGCGGGCAGAGTCACTTAGTCTTTGAAACCTTCACCTGCACCTCTGCTCCTTAATCCCACCATTAGCTAAATTGCCATTTGCTCCACATTCACCCATGAGATGCTTTTTTTTACTGGAGGCTGTGCTTTTACCAAAATTGGACAGACTCACACACACAAAAGCAGGCACACACACACACGCAGAGTAAATTTCCCATCATGCATTAATGGCACAGGTGCGGAGGATCAAGGTTCCTGTATACAGTTGATTTTCCTCCCCCTTTGTTTGCTCTTTTAGTTCTAAACTGGTGTGAAAAGTTTGGAAAGTGAATTGCAAAGCGAGGCGAGATGGCTCCCGCCTCCTAATGTTCACAATCCAATTGGCGTTGAAGGCGAACAGTGTGTCTGTCATTGATCTGGAGCAGCTGGGATATGGCCGGGATAATAAACGATGGCGAGGCAATGCGAGATAACAATGGCTCTGCAGCAAACAGCTCAAATGAAATGATTGTTTTATTTATCCATTAATCTATTTTTAATTTCAGCGGCTCTTTATGAATCACTTTTTTTCTTTAAAGCAATCTCTGCCTTCAATTTCTCGTAGGTGATGCACAGTTCAATGAAGCGGTGGGCTACCCGATGGTGCAGCAGTGGAGGGTGCGCAGCAACCTCTACAAAGTCAAACTGAGCTCCATCACCTTATCCGCAGGTCTGTATGTGTCGGCATCTTATTTTACACAAATTCTGCAGCACTTTAGCGAGGTGGAGCTCAACCCTGGAACACCCGGCCATTATTTAAACAATAGTGGTGGAGGCTTTCAGACTGTCTTATTCAAGTCTGGATTGTTTCCAGCTGTACAAATTGGGTGAAATTAAAAGGGAGGAAGAAACCAACTCATGGTGAGTCTTTAAAATGCATCAAGGGAAAACATTCCCAAATGAAATGAAAAGCCATGTCCTCTAGAAACCCGTATTTAGAGAGCAAATAAAAGCATAAAGAAGCACGTACTGCAGGCGTACATATTTGCTTTTGTAAATTTGTTTGTCTTTGGCCTCTGAACCAAGGTGTTCTTCCACTGAAGTTTGTCTGCTTTGCTAACGGCTCTCAGAGGGCTGAGCAAGAGCATCATAGAACAACATGGATGAGAGAGCACTCATCGCCACAAAAGTACAACCTAGGACAGATGCAGTGCCAGTACCCCTCCTCGCCAGTGTTATAGCCATAGAAAGTACAGGAATTGATTTGGAGAAGCCATAATAAGCAATAATCCTAAATTAAATCTGGAGTGTTTGCACCCAGTGGTGAGCTAATATGGGAGGATAAAGCGCACAGACATCGAGGCGAACTGCTAGCTTATGAGATACACCTACAGCTAGCTAGCCACTATGCGCTAGCTATCATGGTGGTGCAGCACTGTGTTATCGGTCCTACTTATAAAAAGGAACTAGATACAGTTACTTCTCCCCAAAAGTAACTACATTAGTTAATCAGGTAGAAATTATAAAAGTAACTAGTTACTGTGGAAAGTACGTTTCATGCTCAAATAAATCTCTGGGTTCAATTAAAACAAACTATGCAAGTCTTTGTCCTTAAAGTGACAGCTTCAGAATTGTTGTGCTTGAACCTCAAGTTGTAAAACACAATCTTTATATTGAATTCAAAACATTATGCAAGGAAAAGTGTGTTTCCTGCAAATATCACAGCTGTATTCAGTAAAGTATGCAGTAACTACAGTTAGAGGCAAAACCTACATAGGGCCCCTTTAAAAAAATATCCTAAATATTGTGATATTAAGTGACGGTTGGTTGCGCGTCCAAAACAACGCAACCTGCATCTGTCGCATCGTGTGAGGGACGGTTGGGCCTAAACGCGGCTCTACACTTTGCACGTGAAGTGGTCGCTCAGGTCGCGTCCAGTGTGAACACAGCTTTAAGAGATCTAGTTGGTCTGATGGGAAAAAAGTGACGGCGTTATTAATGCGCTTAGTATTCCCATCACTGACCCCAACATGAGCCTAACATCATGTGACAACGCGCGGCTAAAGCTGCTGCAGAAAAGCGCCAAAGCCCTGTCGCGTTTGCTAACAGAGCGTAGCCTTGTCATGTGGCGCAAGAAATACTCGAGGCAAGCGTTTGAAATTCCGGAATTCGCATCACAGACACCAGCATGGACGAGACCGGAGCAAAGCGCCCCCATTATTGCGCCTTGACCACGGTGTGACCACGCTGACCTAGTCCTGTTATCCGCCTTTGCCGCCGCCGGAGCTTACGTGTAACATGAATGGCCTATTTTGTACCAACAACCTCTCTGGGTCCAAAATCCTATTTCCCCCGTTCCTTCTCTTTGACCTTTCTCTCCGCTCGCCCAGGCTTTTCCAAGGTGCTGAAGACGCTGTCGGGCGAGAGCACGCGCGAGGAGCTGCTGGCCTTCCTCCAGCAGTACGGCAGCCACTACGTGTCGGAGGCGCTGTACGGCTCCGAGCTCAGCTGCAGCATCTACTTCCCCAGCAAGAAGGCCCAGCAGCAGCTGTGGCTCCAGTACCAGAAAGGTGAGTGGGAAGGAAAAAAACCCGAAAAAAACCCACGGTCGAATTCAAGAGGGAGCAACTTAATGCAATCATATAATGTAACAGCAGGTAAAACGCTGATAAGTTAAGGTGTAATAGGGCTTCAAATGGAACCAAGACACCGTAACCCTTTTGGAATAAAAGCGTGCAGTGCAAACACACTGAGCAGAAGTAGAGAAAGATTAAATAGAATTGGGATGGAGGAGGGGGAGAAGGCGCAGCTCGGAATATAAACTGGGTTGTGTTTAAAGTCTTCCGCCCTTAATACGCCTCCTGGTTAAAAGGCAGCATAAGCTACATGAATTGCATTAAACATCAGTGTGACTTAATAATGTCCCCGGAGCATCTCGCAGCATCATTCCACTATTTAAATTGTGCTTTTAATCCTTTTTATTTGTGGGAAGGAGGGGGGAAAAAAAGAAAAATGCTGATTTGCAGTTCAGCCTTTTATTGTGGGTGATTGGCAGCAGGTTTT
>CAESWR010002634.1:28886-41810 GCA_903171835.1 Mullus surmuletus | reverse complement strand
TTATCCGCCTTTGCCGCCGCCGGAGCTTACGTGTAACATCAATGGCCTATTTTGTACCAACAACCTCTCTGGGTCCAAAATCCTATTTCCCCCGTTCCTTCTCGTTGACCTTTCTCTCCGCTCGCCCAGGCTTTTCCAAGGTGCTGAAGACGCTGTCGGGCGAGAGCACGCGCGAGGAGCTGCTGGCCTTCCTCCAGCAGTACGGCAGCCACTATGTGTCGGAGGCGCTGTACGGCTCCGAGCTCAGCTGCAGCATCTACTTCCCCAGCAAGAAGGCCCAGCAGCAGCTGTGGCTCCAGTACCAGAAAGGTGAGTGGGAAGGAAAAAAACCGAATCGAATTCAAGAGGGAGCAACTTAATGCAATCATATAATGTAACAGCAGGTAAAACGCTGATAAGTTAAGGTGTAATAGGGCTTCAAATGGAACCAAGACACCGTAACCCTTTTGGAATAAAAGCGTGCAGTGCAAACACACTGAGCAGAGTAGAGAAAGATTAAATAGAATTGTGATGGAGGAGGGGGAGAAGGCGCAGCTCGGAATATAAACTGGGTTGTGTTTAAAGTCTTCCGCCCTTAATACGCCTCCTGGTTAAAAGGCAGCATAAGCTACATGAATTGCATTAAACATCAGTGTGACTTAATAATGTCCCCGAAGCATCTCGCAGCATCGTTCCACTATTTAAATTGTGCTTTTAATCCTTTTTATTTGTGGGAAGGAGGGGGGAAAAAAAGAAAAATGCTGATTTGCAGTTCAGCCTTTTATTGTGGGTGATTGGCAGCAGGTTTTTCCTTTCTTTTTGAAAGCTGTAAATTCACTCACTGTGCAGGAGGAAAGTAAATATGCATTTTAGGTCAAGGAGCACCGGGAGCAAAAACACACACACACACACACACCTACTTAAATGTGCTCTCGTCAGCGCAGCAGGGTGGCATCAATGTGTCATTCTGCCAAAGTTTTGTTTCGGGAAGATTTTTAATGATCAGTGAGAGCAAAAGTTAAACCCGACTTCAAAATCACCTGATCCCGCGTTTGATCGAGGGCCGGCTGTCGAGTTCTCGTCTTTACGTGCTTCTGCAAGCTGTGTCAAATACAGCGCGTTGGAGTGTAAACGGCTCGGCGAAAACAGCCGCCTGCTTCAAATGCAAACATCAATCACGGGTTTTGAAGGTCAACATCAATCAGACAGACATCGAAGCAGCGCGTCTGTAATTGCGGCTCCTTTATAAGAGTCAATAATTCCTCCAGCTTTTATCTACTCAGGCTAAATATGTTTTCATGTAATATTTTCCTCTTGTCTTTTATCTCAAACTACTACTTTTTTTGATTTATTACTAATATATTTTCCTTTCGGTCTGACACTAAAGAAGAATAAACACCCGCACATGAAAAATAGCAGTAGAAACGACGACACTGGCAGACTATCCTGAAATATATGGCAGCTTTGTCTCTATTTTAAATATTTGACAGCAAACAGTACACAGACAGACTGAGTATTGCCTGCATATTCGATAAATTAACAGGTTTTTTTTTAACCTAAGCGGAAACAATGTGACACTTTATTTGTTTCATAAACCTTTATTGCACTCGGAAAATAATCAATAATACAAACATGAATTGGAGTACACAGAGATGTCTGTAAAATTCACAGCCTCCAAAGGACAGAACACCTGAAGGACGTCGGAGTTTGGTATTGTGGACATATTGTAGTATTACTATTCAATAGTACACATTAATTATAATAATACGGGAGCGAAGGCACGAGGGAACGGCCTTCCTCCAGCGAAATCAAACAGTCAAATAATGTGACACTCAGATGTTCAGCACACGGACACAAGGACACTTGATTTTTCTGCTTTTTTTTTGTTACTGTTAAATAGTTTGAATATTCTATAGTCATGACTACGTCTAGTGACCACTCTGATAAAGTGTAAGCACTGAAACAAAGGTCTGATGGCGAGGTTGACATGCAGCTGGATCTTTTCCATGTGGAGAAACAAAACACCAAAAAGTAAAAATGAATAAAAAGAAAACACACAAGAAAATGACATTTCTCACCACTTTGCTAGAAGTATTAAGTACACAGGTGTGTTTATGATACAGTTTGATTATCAGATATGTATATTTGTGTTGCTTAGATAGTTAAGTGGGCTCCAGTACAGAGTTAAGGTCAGCTTTGTGAAAGTATTCATTGTTTAAGGCTCAAACTGCAATCGGCTCCTCTGAGCAAACCCCAGCCTGGAAATAATGTCTTGGAGCAGGTTTGATTACGCTTTATTTAACGGCAGAATACGTGTTAAGGGGCATCGATGGGCGGGTCTCAATGATTACTTTGTTCCCCCGTGTTTTAGGCACCTGAAGACGTTAGGTCTCATGCGAAAACGGACAGTATGACGAAAAACAATATTGAAGATGCATGCTGATAGAGACCGATTTCATGATCACGGACAACACGGTTCACTGGAAAGCCGATGAAGACGCAGCCAGACGGGAGGCGACATCGGCGGTCCCCGTCGCCATTATCTTAGAATTGCTATTCCGAGCACTCGCTGCGTTGATCCCTACAAAGGTTGCGTAAACACACGATCCGGGGCGTGAGGAAACAGGAAGCGGCGGTCTGGAATTAGCATTAGGGTTTGTAGAAACTTCGTAAACAGTGGTGTTGGTGTCTGCGTGTTGTACCGGCGGCGGCGGTGATGGAAAGCAGTTCAGCGATGATTCTGCGAGGACCGAGCGTGGGCGGGGAACCAAGCCAGGAGACGTCTGGAGGCTTCCAACTTGGCCGCGTTTTCTTACTGATAATAAACGGCTCCCAAAAATCTCAGAGATGGAGCCATCCGTCTTGGCTTCGACGCGAAGGGCTCAAGTAGGACTGGACGGTCGACAGGAAGAGCTACGGCGCTCGATATCTCTGACACGGTGGGTTAAACAAAAAGGGATGTGCGGGGAAGGAAAGTGAGATTAAGAGGTACCGGAAAGGAAGGGATGAAGCTGGGTTGTATCTTGCAGTTGCACCGATCTGCACCACTGTGTTTGCTCTGATTGTGGCTGTGCGTACAAGGTGGGCAGTACTACTGGGCGGGAAAAATATACTTCATTTTACAGTCACCAAATTAAACATTAGTAACTCCAATCCGTATACCTGTGATGCATGTTTAAATAAAAAACGTGTGTTTCCTATTTTAATATTACAGAAAAAGTCAACCCTGTGAGCACCCTCGGTCAGTGTAATATTCCACAACTTTCCTCCACTGTGTGTAAATTAATATTATTGTTTTTTTTGTTTTTTTTAATGTTCCCTGAATGCGATTCAATCAACACCGATACTTTGCTTTCCCCATTCCGCGAACTGCACAGTAAAAATGTTAAAGCTGCCGACTGCGTTGAGCAACATCAGTGTTAGTCTGTGCTAATAAAACCTAGGAACGCTAGGAAACAGTGACGTGTCAACAATAAAGTGCTTCACAGGCCCGAAGCCTCGGTATGCTTTATTTATTTCATGTGTGAATACGTGTTATTTTGTAGCTCGCCTCCCTCCAATGTTGCAAAGCTGAGCCAATAAGAGAGAGAGAGGGAAAAAAAACAAAACAAAAACTCCACGGTACTTTTGAGCCTCCGTTAGCTTTGGCATCAGTGGCTACTGATTTGAATGCGGCAACCCGTGCCAGAATTCTCTTATGTGAAATTGCTTGAGTTAATAGTTGTTCAAAACACAGATTACGAAGCTAATATTTAATTTTGAGGTATCAACTAGAATTCTGCAGGCCTTAATTTGAAAACGAGCAAGAACATTCATTTCGTAAACCTAATGGAAGCTGGAGTGAGAAGTATTTGGACGGCAGCCAAATGAAAGTGACAGATTACAGTGTGTTTTTACCTTTTCCAACCCCGACGAACACTACTGAGCTTCGGGAGCGTTTGTGCAGTTAGACTAGATTGCTCCTTTTTCGTTCTTTTTTTCATTTACGAGGTTGACGAGTGCCTCCTCTGAATGTACGTGTAGACTTTCACGCAGTGGTCCCAGCAGTCCAGCACCAGTAGTTGTCCTTTCTGAGTGGTGGCCACTCCCACCGGGCAGGTCAGCCCTTCCTGGATGAGGATTTTGAAGCCGCCCTCTTTTGGGAACTGGAGGATTTCTCTCCTGCCGCTGTCAGTCACCAGCAGATCCCCGTTTGCGTCCACGCACATGCCGGTGATGCAGCGGAAGTCCTCCGTCTCTGAGAAGAAGTGGCTGAGCTGCTTGCCGAGCTGGCCGTCGGTGCCCACTGACCCGATGGAGAAGCCGCCCTCCAGGTGGGGCTCATTGTGGCGCTTCTCGAAGTTGAGGGCCAGTCCCTGGGTGAAGTAGACCGTGCCGGCCGCGTCGCACGTGACGAACTTGGGCCGCACAGCAGAGCAGAGGCGGTTGTAGCTGACCACACCCACGTTGCGGTCCACCGCCAGGCACCACAGCTTGCCGCCCTCCACGTCCGACACCACGAACTGGCCCGACGGCATGGCGGTGATCCCCCAGGGTTTGATCAGCTGGTTCTTGTGGCACGCCACGCAGTGCCCCTCCATGGTGTAGACCTTCACCGAGTTGTCGTAGTTGTCTGTGACGCCGATCAAACCCTGCGGCGTGACGGCGATGGAGAGGGGGATGAGGTTGGGCAGGTCGGCCCCGAGGAAGCTCAGCACAAAGTTGTCGATGCTGCTGGCGTTGCGGCGGATCTCGCGCTGGAAGCCTTTGCGATTGAAGATCTGAATCCGGGAGTTGCCCCGGTCGGCCACCAGCACCTCGCCTTGTTGCGTCACGCAGATGCTCACCGGTAAGTTGAACATACCCGGGAGGGAGCCTTTGTGGCCCATCTTCTTCACGAACTGGCAGACCGGGGATCCGGCCCCTGCCCCGGCTCCTCCCGGCGACCCCCCCCCTGCGTCCATGGACTTGGATTTAAAGCTGGCGGGGGAACCGCACACCGCCTCGTCCACTGCGGCGACCATGTCTATGTCCCGATACAGGTCCAGCGGAGCCCCCATGGCGCCGCCCACCGCCCCGTCCACGCTCTCCGCCTCGCCGTCCAGCGCCACCTCCACCACCGCGTCGTCCGTGTTGACGGTGTACGTGTTGGTGGTCACCTGTCCCACCTCCAGGCGCTTGGCGTGCGGCATCTTGACCAGCTCGGGCTCCTGCAGCTGGAAGACGGTGGGCAAGCTGCCCCTCAGGTTCAGCTCCTCCTCGTCGCAGCTCCCGCCGTCGTCCTTCAGCAGGGCGATGTCGCTCTGCCGCACCCGCATGGTCAGGTAGTCGCAGCAGGACACCACCTTCACCTCGGCGATGTTGAGGAGGTACGTCTGCTCCTCCAGGACCTGCCCGTTGAGCTTCTCCAGCTCCTTTATGGAAGCCATGAAGGTCCTTCGAGACCTGCTGAGCTCCTCTTGGAGGCGTAGCTCGGCTGTCGTGTAGTCCTGCTGCACCGCCTGGTACTTGAGCCTCAAGGACTTGGAAATGTTCTCAATGGCCATCTTCTTCTTCTGGATCTCGCCCATGACCTCACGCAGACCCGTCAGTTTGCCCCCCAGTTCCTTCCGGCGTTGCTCCGCCGCCACCCTGATGGGCTGCACCGTATGTCCTTGGTTGGCGTGGCCTTCGCCTTTGCAGAGCTCGCAGAGCACCGTGTTGCAGTCGTGGCAGTACTGTCGCGGCAGGCGGTTACAGCAGGATTTGCACATGAGTGCGGCGGCGGCGGCGCTGCAGGAGGTGGTGCAGTCGAGGATCTTGAGCACCGTGAGGTTGTCCGCCAGCTGGGAGATGCTGCTCATGCGGGACACCTTGCTGCAGAAAGGACAGCGCACGCCATTGATGGTGTTGGCCAGCAGCTTCTCCAGGCAGTGGCGGCACACTGTGTGGCCGCACTGGAGGAGTTTGGGTCGTAGTTGGTCCTGGTTGTAAGTCTCAAGGCAGATGGGGCATTCAAGCACCTCCCTCAGTAGATCCGGGTCCAGTGGGTATACTGGTGTGGCCATGATGGTCCTCACCTGAATGAGGGAAATGACAACGTTTCAAAGACGATGACACATAATAAGAGCCACGTCCAAACCACAGGAGCTGCCTTTTGTTCACGTGAACCATTGTTTTTACAAATAAAGGTTTCAGCCTCCTTTGATATACATCTCAATGATTTAGAATATCATGGAAAAGTCAGTTTCCACAACCCACCACCAAGTATTTTGAGCGCATATACATGGACATACTTTACCGAGGCTAACATTTCCATATTAAAAATACTTTTTAAGATTGGTCTTTTGTAATATTCATATTTTTTGAGACACTGAATTTAATGTCTTCATTAAACGTAAGGCAAAACTATTATAATTAGAAGTTTAAGTCTGTGTAATAGATTAATACATATTCGTTTCACATGCTGTATTGAATGACTGACATAAATAAACTTTTCTATGATATTCTATCTTATTGAGATGCACCTGTACTCAGACATGGATCACCAGAGGCTAAACCACCCAGGATCTTTCAGGGAATGTTGGGAATTGATCCCCATCACAAGGCCTGAAAGGGTTATAGCAGGTTTTCCAGTGATAAGAAGTCGCGTAACTTCTCCTCATTTGTTTTGTTGTGCTTTAAAGCACAAACGAAGAGCGACATATGTTCACTTTACCTGCAAACACCAAGTGGCGCCCAAACTTTTGTCATCACTTTCACATATGACATCATGTTCTGTGCAAAATGGACGTGATTTCAAGGTCTATCAAATAAGACTAAGCTTTATTCTGCACAATGTTCACTTTTGTCCCAGTTTGCGTGTCAGATCCTTGCAGAAGCAGCTGGAGGGGGCGGCGGGGGGGGGGTGGGGGGGGCAAAGATTGCAAAGATGATATCTGTGTTTGCACACAGGGAAGCCACTCATCTGACGCAGCCACTTTGCCTGTGTGACACTGGATTAGTCGGTGCATGTAAACGCCATGTGAAGCTGCAGCGGCCAGTGGAGGGTGACAACAACCCGATCACGCCTCCCTCAACATCCGCCTCCTCTCCCGCGGCGCGTCGGCGATGACATGCGGCGGTGAAGCTAATCGGGCGGTCGTCGTGCATCAGTGGGCGAGCACACGCACAAGGTCACGCCGCTGTTGTCGCGTCAAAACACGCTCTGACCTCCACGGTGACAGACGAACATCATCGCGATCTCCATACTGTCAGAGCGCTCCACCAGAGGCCTCCCCCACACAGCAACAACCCCTCCTCCCTTCTCCCACCTCCGACCCGCTAAAACGTGACGTGACCTTCACGTTTTGGCGGGAAAGGTCGTCGTCCTCCGCAAAAACGTTTTACCTTCTTTCGTGGCTTCGACGCTGGCTGGCTCACGGCGCGGGGATGGGCGGACCGCGTCGGCGCTACCGCAGCTGCCACTGAGGGACTGCAGTGTTGACGACGTCACCCCCCGACGCACGGAGCAGAGGGGCGTGACGTCATGACGCAGCGCTGTGAGCCCGGCGTGCGTTGTGATTGGCTGGTCGGGTGGGGGGGAGACCTGCTCACACAGCACATGCTTGTGCGTTTCAAAGGGTTTTTTTACACAGTTTGAGAATTAAATCACAATTTAAGAGAATAAAGTCATATATTTCTATTTCTATTCAGTCACAATCGTTTGAATTGCCGAGTATGTGACACATACAGGGGATTTGTCTCCAGCAGTTGATTTCACTCTCTAGTAGAAATGTAAAGTCAAATAAAATAGAATAGAATGAAATAGAATAAGAACTCTTAACATAACAGCATATATACAAAGTGTATTTAAACATTTTGCAGAGAGCAGGAACATGTTCAGCTGTCAAAAGTAAGCAAATGGATGTTGCAGCTATTGGCTGTTTAAAATAGTGACTGCTGTTGGGAAGACGAGAATAAAGCCATAATATTTAAAGAATAAAGTCATCAGTTTACAAGAACAAAGTCATACTATTGCAAGAATAAAGTCATAATTTTACAAGAATCGTAATATTCTAACGTGGAGCATTTCGAGGACTCGTAAAGGTTTCAAAAACAAGGAGATATTTAATTGTTTGGCTCATCAGCATCACATTGTCATAAATATCAATCATTTTGGTGAATTGTTTTAATTTTAATCAATTTTTCAATAAGAAAATCAGAAAAAGATTGAAAGTTTGAGTTTGATAGATATGACTGTTTCCTGCCAGATAACAACAGTCATTTTAACATTGAGCATTTTTTTTAGTAAACAAACATGTAACTTAGAAAAGGAATTGACCCAAATTGTGATGATAAATAAAAATTGTATGCGAAGAAAAATTCCCAGATCTTACATGCTTTAATTTAGAGAAACACAGTGCTTGCAGTTGTGCCTAAGATCCACTAGATGTCACAATAACTCTGTTAGAATATTTTGACCCACAGCACTGCACACTCGGTGTCTCAATTGGCCCTTTAAGAATATGTAGAAGTTCATGAATTAATAATAGTTAATTGATAAAGTAGTTAAATAATAATTAACTCCCTCCCCAAATTGGTAGTCAGCAGGGTAGTTAAAGGAGAATAATACACATTTATTGTGATATTTTATCCTGCAACTTTGCCATGGCACACTGCAACAACATTTTAGAATAGCATGGGATTACTTCTTATCCCATTAATTCATATCTCGAATGTATCTTGGTTTCACCACAGCCTTAGAGCAATGTTTTTTTTAAATTTTGGAACCCTAAATCACCAATCTGTGAGCACAAGTTGGTATTTTTACTGCTGTGCCAGGCCAGTGGTGTGAGAAGTAAAAACAGTGTATTTTTAATGGGAAATATGATCCATGTACAGCTTAGACCTTTTAAAACCAGAGGTACATTTAGCACTTTCAGGTGTTTTTTTGGCCCTTTTCTTTTTTTTTTTTAAATAAACATCAACCAACATCTGTGTTAAATTGCTGTGGAAGATATCTGACACCTTTGCTGTTGTTGCCAGGGCAACATAACCCTAGCCAGAGGGGGGAAGTTTCCCTGATGAGTAATTATACTGCAACCAGTCTACATAGACATTCTAATTCTCAAGGCAGTGTGAGATCAATAGCCGTGAAATTCACTCCATTTATCTCTTCAGCTTGTTTGGTGACATACAAGTGTTGCTTCAGCAAAAAAACTGTCACGGTTTACAGTACGAGAGGGCGAAATGACGGGGCCACTCCCTTAAATTGCGCGAAAGCACATGTGGTCCGATTTAATTCCCGCTCTAGGAGGGGGGGGGGCGCTTTGGTCAGTGAAGCTGTACATCGCACAAACACAAATAAACAGTCGCCAAAAAAATCCTTAAGTGATCCCATACGCAAATTATATGTCGCAGCAGTTTGCTATAAATGTGTCAAAACAAAAACAAGATTTACAGTAAAGACACTTAAAGGAAGCTGGAGGGAGTTTCAAACATCAATAAAGAATAAAGTGCAGAGAGGGATTACATAGGAAGGACGGCCTGGGGCGCCTTTGAGTTTACTGTGCCAAATCTTTTCATCAAACGCGACTTTAAAATAGATGTAAATAACCGTGATCCGGGTGAAGGGGGTCAAAAGGGCTTTACTGCTGGAGTGGCGGCGATGACGGCTCCTCTTGGCGTCTGTATTGGATTGCGTGTAATTGAGGCCACCCCCTGTGCCTGTTTACATACTGTCACACATCAAGTTGCCGCCCACACCTTTGACTACTTGCTGGTGTCCTCCTCAGTGGCGAGGGAGGCCGGCCGCCTACACATAAACAGATGTTCGCCTCTTTCATGTGAGCATCCCGAGCGGGGTCACGCAAAGAACTAAAGGTCGTATCCTCTAAAGTGAAGATTACATCCCTGCACGTGCTGCAGATCTAAACTTTTACCCTTACGTGCTGTCTTATGGAGCAGCCCAGGGCTCATGTCGAGGTGCCTTTCTGTTCCGTTCTGCTTCACACATGGAGATGGTCACTTTTGATTCAAACCAGTGCTCTGGTGTGTTGTCTTTTTAATTACATGAGGGAGGGGATGTTTGTTTGTGGTTTTAGTGAGATTTATACCAGAGAAAACACAAAACTACTGCAGATCAAAAACAAGAGCTGCGACCCTGACGTGGCTCCATCTTTTTACCACTCAGGTTAATGTACTGCGAACAGAATAAAAGAGGCAAGTCTCTGCAAAATGGAAGTGACCGTGGAAGTGCTTCATAAGACAGCACGTCTCATGGAGCACCCCAGGGCTCATGTCAAGGCCCCCTTTCTTTTTCCCCTCTCGCACATGGAGATAACCTCTTTTGATGCAAGGCAAGGCGAGGCAAGTTTATTTGTACAGCACAATTCAACACAAGGTCACTCAGAGTGCTTTACATAAACATTAAAATCAGCAAGACACAAATGAAAACAATAAAAACAGTCAATTAAAAATGGAAATAGAAATAAAAACACAAATAAGATCAAATAAGATGATGTTGAAATGAGGCTGTGCTGTGTCCTCTTTTTAAACACACAAGGGATGGGATTTTTGTTTGTGGTTTTAGTAACATTAGTAACAACAAAACAAAAGCTGTGACCCTGACGCGGCTCCATCTCTTTACCACACAGGTTAATCGCTGAAATGCGGCAAATCTTACGGAGCACCCCAGGGCTCACATCGAGGCCCCCCCCTCTTTTGCATTCTCTTTTGCACATGAAGATGGCCACTGTTGATCCAAATCTGGTTCTGATGTGTAGTCTGAAGGAGGGGATGTTTGTTTGTGGTTTTAGTAACATGTATACTCAATAAAATACAAAACTACTGCAGTGCAAAAACAAAAGCTGCGACTCTGACGTGGCTCCATCTTTTTACCGAAGGTTAATGCACTTTAACTTTAAAGGGAATAAAAGAGGCATGGAAGTGACCAAAGGAGGAAGCATGTTAATTGGCAACATAAATCTGCTTTTGACCTCCTGTAACAGTCATAGAATAGCACAACAGACTGGAAGAAAAATGTTTTATCGCCATGGTTTTACTCTCACTGTGAAGTTCACACATGCTTGTGAGATGAATGTCGCTGGTGATTCATGAAACACTGTTGATATCACAGAAGTCCAAGTTGGGGATCGCACATGTTGGCGCATCACTCAGCCGCCTGCTCGCCGGGTTCATGCACTCGCAGTGTTGTCTTTGTTTGAAGGATGTTTGATTTCATTTCCACAAGCTCCTTCAACAGGAAATACGTCGCTGGAAAACGTAATTGCTCTCAATTAGCGCACCTCGTACAGCGCAGAGGGCTTTTCCCGCTGTTTTACCCGCTTCCCCTCGGCTTGGGGTCTCGCTTTGGCTTTTGCCACTTTAGTGCACATGTGGTTTGGGAACGTGCATAAATAATCCACGCACGTGCCTCAGAATGTGCGCAATTCTCACAAAGACGCCTGAAGAAGTTTCCCCTAAGTGAAACGAAGTTGCAGAGAGTTTCAGAGTGAGATTGATGTATCAAACTGCTTTAGCGAACAGTTAGAGAGTAAAATAATAAATTGTCGGATGTATATTTGTCTTGCTGACGCACGTTGCAGCAGAGAGTGATGGTTCCTGGTGTTTCAGCGTCATTTAAGCCAGTAATCACCTCTGCCAAGAAGTTTATGTGACTGTGTTTTTTTTTTCCTGCATGTTTCTCTGACTGTCAACAAATCGATTTGGGCTTTGGCCCGAGGAAGAACCCATTAAATCTTTTAATGATCCTCCATCATTTGGGGAAAATCGGACCCCTTTGAGCCACGGCTTCACAGATACGTAATAACTGCAGTTTGATGAATGAATTCTCTGTCAGTTTTATGATTTAAAAACACAAAATGTTGAGGTTTAGGCTTAAGGCTTGGCAGGTTTGTTCGGCCTTGGCGGAGCTTTGCTGTCCTCTTTCGTTAACTTTGACTTCTTTTGCCGTGAAGTTTCCCTTATCGCTCGTTCGGGGGGAGCCGCGCTCCAGGTTGAGTGCAGATGGCAGCGCCGCTCCTCGGAAACATGTGGCAACAAAGTGTCAAAGCACTCGACCATCCAACTCCGAACTCGCTTTTGTCGCTGCCTGCCGCGTCTTTTCGCAGTGTTTTTTTTTCCCACTGACAGAGGAAACAAAGAGCCCCCCCGCCCCCCCCTCCATCCACCAAGGCAGCTCCAATGAGAACATCAAACAGTGGTTATTGACACTCAGGGGAAGGAGCCAGCGACACCCCCCCGCCCTCCCCTCTCCCCATTCATCCTTTGTCTACTGAAAGCCGATGACAGTGTGGGATTAGTTGTTGTTTTTTTTCTTCTTTTCCTTGGCAGCAGGGGAAAGTAAATCCAGATGTAGATGCTCTGTGCTGCTGTGGGATGATGAATGTTCGGTGGTAATCCAAAAGAAGTTTCATAACTTTGTTTTGTGGAAATGGAGATGAAAGCAAATTAAGGAAGAGGGGATTGTTTTAAGATTTTGGTGAGAGTACGTGCGAGAGTGAAAGTGCTGGCCGCTTTTGTGAATAAACCCGTCATCTCCGGATCGATGTAAATCATTATCCCTCTGCCTTTCTGCCTCCAGAGGCGACAGACCAGGGCGCGGGCGGAGGCGGGCGGCGCGAGCTCAAGTCCGTCCCCTTCATCAGCTACCTGTCCGCGCTGCAGAAGAGCCAGCTGCTGTCCGACGACCTGGTGAGCGGCGTGGAGATCCGCTGCGAGGAGAAGGGCAGCTGCCCGCCCGGCTGCCACCTGTGCCACCACCAGCAGCAGGCCGCCGCGGCCGGGGCGGTGTCGGGGCGGGGCCGCGGCGGCAACAACGGCAGGGGCGGGGAGCAGCCCTCGCCCGTCCCCGTGCTGCTGGAGGTCAGCCGCGTGGTGCCGCTCTACAGCCTGATCCAGGACAACGTCACCAAAGAGGTGAGGCGGCGGCGGCGGCGGAGGGTCTGCGTGCATCACCTAAAATCAGCTAAAGAGAAATAACAG
>CAESWR010002633.1:95024-108375 GCA_903171835.1 Mullus surmuletus | reverse complement strand
GACCCAAGCAGCACACACACCTGGAGTAATCAGTGTGTCCAATAATGCGAGTGCGGCTCAATGGCTGTGTCCCAGTTTAGGGTCCTTTATATAATTAGCGCTCACAAATACAACAAATAGTCACAAAAGCAGACATACTAAGAATTACATCGATGCCGTTGCTGAAAAAATGGAACTTCTAAACTCATCCAACAACTATGGAGTTTAACCAAGCGGTCTTGGCAGTGATCTGGGAGGAACAGTGATCTTTGGAGGAGATAATGAGTTCAAAATAAAATAAGTAAGTCATTTCAGATTCCTTTTCTGTTGCTACCCCCAAATAATCGAACGATCTGCCTTCGTTAGACTGGCTTCTTCACTGTCAGTTTTTAAAACTAATCTCAAAACCCATTTTTGTTCCTTGGCTTGTGACCCAGCATGAGACGGCTCCTGTTTTACCGTTTCTGTTGTTTGTACAATCAAGCCGTAGAGACTCAGCGGTGGGCAGCAGGGTGGGCCGGCTTTGCCTCATCTCAGACCCCATCGGCAACACAAAACCTCACATCACACTCTGTTGCCATTAGTGCTGATGATAATGAAGCTTATTTCCAGTGAGCCAGATAGCAGGAACCGTCGATTGACTTCAGCATCCATTGATACATCCTCTCCGTCACCAAGAGTATTTATGAGTCCGTGTCGTCTCTCTTTGCTCGGCTTTAATTAAACCCGTCCCTGTATTAATGACTGCCGGTGAACATAAAAACCGTGGAACCAGGAACTTTGACACCGTGCAAGTGTTTGTTTGCCCCTCATATCATCCTCGCGGACGCCAAATGTGACGGTGGCCGCAAGTCCACACGTCAACTTCAGACGACGGGAGTATCAGCTGTGCCTTTTTTGAGATAAACAACAATTACATCCAAATGCTATTTCTGTCCCAGTGAGAGCTTTATCACGCCGTCCATCACAGATTGTAATAGTCTGCACAGTCTGCGGTGTATCAAATATTATAAGGGCTCCATTCACCGCTACGTCTTCCATTAGGGTCTTTGTTGTGGTAATCACCCCCCTCCACGCCGCCGGGATTCGTATTATCATCGCCGACCCTCAATTAGCCGCACCTCATCATGTGTCTGTGGTCGCATTTAGCTCAGCCACGACAACACAAGCAAGCAGCGCCGCCGGCGTGTAAGGTGCAAGGTAGGTGTAAGGTAAAATGTGTGCTTTTACGCACAAATTCAACAAAGACTTCACAGTTATTTGCATATTTGTGAAGTTGGGGTTGAATGTTATTGATGGTAATTATTAACACTATGAAATAATAAAATGCAGTGTTTATGAAGAACAACTTGATTTGTTTTTATTTTGTAAAGGCTGTTAAACAAGGACATAAGGCTTGTTATTAATGATGTTCACGTGGCAACTCGGGTGTAAAAAGAGTCTTTTTATGGGCGCATAAAGTTTGCAGCATCATGCTTTTTTTGTAAACTATACTCATATTTGTAGTAAGTGTTAAATGTTGTCCATTTCTCTGCTTTCCTTTATAAAAATGTGTTTTCAATTCATTAGTTACATTTTGGATTTACTGAAAATGAGTTTGTTGTATTGAAAGAGGGGTGGGCAGTTTGCTGTTTCTGATGAATGAGTTTTGTACGAAGCCCACGGTTTGTTGTGATTGTCAGTTGCTTCTCAAGATGGCGGCCATCTTTAGCTGCGAGGTTCAGAGGAGTTCAGAGCTCGGCAGACCTGCTCCGTGTGCCCGTGGTTGCTCGGCTATGATGGAGCAGCAATTACCGAGGTAAACTGAAGAGTCCAAGCATATGAAGTCGTAAAGCATCGGTCTCTCTTGTTGCCACCCGGATGTGGTCTGCAAACATCTCTAACCCGCACCTCCACGGCCGATGTAAGTCAACAATTCATAAGACGGGTGGCTGGTGAACATATTTGCTCACCCAACAGCCGTGAAAGCAAAGAGGTGACCAACTTTAAAAAGACACTGTGCTGATTCTGACTCACATGTACAAATTGGCTCTGGGATTTTTTTATTTTTTTTTTTTGGCCAGCGGCTGCTTTTAGGAGAGGAGGCTTTATGCTCTCTGCCAGCAAACAATATGATTGGAGCAAATAAGATGTAAACATATGGATGCATTTCTGATTTGTCTAAGCGCTTTTTGCATACGCGGCGCGGCTCCTATAATGCAAATATGCTAATCAAACATTATGCAAAAACCTTTTAGTCCCATGAAACACCATTTCTGCACCTAATGGCGGCGCTGGACTTTTATGAGAGCACTTCAGCATGATAAAAAAGATATACAAATGAAACAAATGAAAGTCAATGACGTTTGCAAAGTCGTATTAAGGAGTCTTCATCATTTTCCAGAAGCGGCTCACCTGTTGTCATTGAACCATGCTGGGTGGTGTTGTGGGACCCCCGGGGGGACCAGATGACGGCGGCATAAATAATGACTCAGGGAAGCGGAACCAGCGGTGGCGTGTGCCGTTTCAGAGCACGCAGACGGTTCACGCGCGCAGTATTTATTTTTGAGCAATCGCTAGCTTTTATGTGTATAAAGAAATAAATTGGTGGAGCTCAGGGTCTGATGGAGGCAACAGTGAGGAAAACAGATCGATATGCATCACTCCTGACAATAAGAAAGAGCAACGATGAGAGGAAATGACAGCAAACAGCCCCTCTTGTCGGCGAGCTCATCGGTAGGGATGGAACATGCAAATGAGGCATTTTGATCTTTAAAAGCTTCCCTTTTTGCAGATTTTTTTTTGTAATAACCACAAAGGTTGAGCTTCATTTTAATACGACCACTCTTCAGTACTTTACTAAAAGTACAGAATTCCAATCAACGTCAGTCCTTTTCACTGGCCGTTTGATAATAGGAGCTCAGCACAGCAACAGAAATATTTATGTACATTCATCCATTAACTTAAGTGGGTTTACCTGCATTCATTCAGGTGGAAATAGATATAAATAAATAGATATAATTACTGTATACATTTCCATGATTGGGGATGAATTTCCTTTTTCAGTTTCATATTTTTCTTTTGGCTTTGTGAGAAAAGGCAAAACTATTGTGTAAAGATAACAGCTTTAATATCCCATAGTGCAGTGCTCTTTTATCTTAATGTGATTGTGTAGTGGTCAAAATAGTTCAAACGTTTTCTGTCAAAAGTTGGTGAAGATCTCATTCATCTGCAATGAGTGCAAAAAAAAGTTGGCAACCAGAGCTTCAGTGTGTGTGTGTGTGTGTGTATGTGTGTGACAGCTCACTTTTTTCTGATGAACCGAGTAGCAGCCTTCCATTTCCCTCCTTCCAGCATAAATGATTCAAACCCCCGTTTACATTCAAACTGACCTCAGTTTGTGTAAAACGCCCGTTCCCCTCCAACCCCCCCCCCACCCCTCCCTTTCATTCATCTCTGGCCCGTGTCTGTAATTGACACCTGCTCATTTGAAAGCGAATTGTCTTTTGATTTAATGGAAGCGGTGCGCTGATGAAGGGCCGACCGGGAGCGCTGAGTCGCCGGCCCGCCCTGCTCTCTCCCTCCTCTCTCCCTCCCCGCGCCTCTGATTAAGACCCCGGTGCCACAGCGCTAATGTTAATTCACAGGTGTCTGCTGCCTGCCAGTCACCATGGCAACCTCAAGGTATGTCATCTAATCCATAACACACACATACAAGCGCATGTATCCCCCTCCCCCCCTTCCCTTATCAGTCCTGATTAGTCTGGACAACAAACACGTCTGGCGGCGGCGGCGTGGGCAAACAGCCGCTGATTTCTCTGGAACGTCAAATCCTTAAAAGTCAAAATCATGAAGGTGTTTGTGATTGCGAGCTCACCCATCGACGGAACAATGAAGCCTCCGGAGCCGACAGGAGCTTCCCTGCTCGCTACCGCCGCGAGCACCGGTGCTCAGACGGGCGGCCATGTTGCTCGGGGGGTCGGATCAATGAGCCACGGCAGCATTTTGAGGGCGAGTCTTTTTTTATTTTTTGAGGGCGGTTCGACGCCGCACACTCTGCTGTTCTTTCATCCTCTGGGTCTTTATTGATGCTTTGGCCTCCAGCTTTCTCTGCACTGTCTGCTTTACAGCCTCGCTTGGTGCAAGTTGTCAATTGGCTCAGCTTCAAACCAGGTGCACCAGCTAACAGCAGAATTGTTCTACTTAATGTTTCGATATGTGTCAGCGTACCATGTTACGTAGTCTCACTCCTCTGGATTCCTTTAGATCACATCGTATGTCAGATGCTGCACTTTGGGGATAGAGGCTGAAAAAAGGCGCTTTCCAATATTTTTTAGGATAGTTCAACAAGTGGGTTTAAGCAAGAATTAGACATCCACCTGTCAGTCAGTCTTGCTTATAGCAGCAGGCGCCTTGAATTATCGGTGCCCTCACTTATCGGTGTGAGACATGTTACAGTAGAATGCCTCAGCAGCTGCAGCTCACATATGGATCACATGATGGGCTTCATGCCTTTATCTCTGTCAACGTTACGCATTCTGCTTCCTTCCAACTTTCTGTCTCGCCTCTTTCCCTCGTTAAAGATTTAATAATGCAGAAACGAGGTTTGAGGAGCAGTTTTGTTGAAACAATGTTTTTAATTCGGATGTGACTGCTCAGCCAGCAGCTGATTCCGTGTAGTTGGTCTTATCAGTCTTATCCGAGCTGCTCCTCTGAAGCCCGTTAATTAAGACGTTGTCTTTGTTCCCTCATCTCTACAAGAAACAATGACGAGCAGCAGTTTTATGCAGGGGGAGGGGGGTGGGGGGGTCACATGCCTGACTGTTTCCAGAGACCTGTCACCTGGATGTTGCCAGGCAACCGGCAGAACTCCTGAAATGACTGCCAAGAAATCCACCTCCCTTTCACTTCCTCAGCATTTTGAATTTAAATACGGAACAGGTTGATTTGTGAGCTTCAAAGGTGCAGATGGAACCTAAAATATGCCGAGCGGTGTTGTTTCCATGGCAATCTATCTAAACTGACTTGTTTGAATCTCTTTGAACCAATAAGGCCCAGGACCCGTCAACAGCCCCTGCAGTGAAGCTCTACTTTTATCTCANNNTGTCACTCCAAATCACGCTCACAGCTGCCGAAGACACCTGGAAAGACAGAGGAGGGCATACGTAGATAAACTATGGGAAAGCCTTTCATCACCATAACAACCGTTGGACACATTGTTTGGGCCTTGCCGATATTATACCACAGATTACCCAACACAAGGATCCTATAAGGGTTCTAAGGGTCCTTGAATTTTTTCGAACTGTAAATCAAAACTCAAAGAAAAAATCAGAATGAATAATATTTGTTTTATTTTATCTTTTAATACCTTCAACCTTCCCTACTTCACCTTCAAGCAGATGCTCACCGTCATCAGTATCCAGGTTCCTTTGGGGATTTATGGAGCCTAAATGTCAAAATGGACTCGATTCAAATCATTGCATCATGCAAACTATAATAAATTACTTCTTTATCACCCGTCTCTCCTGATTGAAGCGATTTTGGTGAGAAAATTGTTTTTGCAAAGATCTCTGCAGAAGACTCGCCAATGTCGTCAGTAATGTCATATAAACTGTACTCATGATGAAGGCCAGTATAACTGGTGGATAATTTGGTTCTGCGTACACACACATGCACACACTGTCAGAGTGAAAGTAGTTTCCTGCAGTGATTTTGAAGAGACTACATTCACAAAAAGCGACATTGGTTCTGTCCCCTGTTGACCCTGGATGTCTCTTGGTTTTGTGCATCGCCCCTCTATGCATCATCTGCTCCGCATGTTTCCAGCGGGCACATGGATCCCCTCGGCCCAACTCATTCGAGGGTCCGAGTGACAAGATGAGCACGGGAGATGGAAGAGCGTTGTTTGTTTATGAGAACATCATGTTACCAGACTGGCGGAAGAGGCGGGCAATTTGCAGCTTTGTGGGAGAGCAATAAGTACAGCGTCCCTCGCTATGCTCCTAATATGATGAGAGAGAGCGAGCGGGGAACTCGCCAAGCCGTGTCTACGCGGCGTTAGCGCCGACATAATGAAACCGCTTTCATGTCCTTTCAGCCACTTTTATTGTGTTTTCACAGGAATGGCAAAATCGCAAAACACATTATTTTCACTTTTAAAAAGTCAATATAGGTGTTTCAAAGGAGGGGCTTAGCCTCTGGTGAAAGAAAAATGTGTTCTCCATCACTGCAGCCATGTTTCACTTAATAAAAAGAAAGGAAATTGATATTGATTGTTCTCATGCGGTGCTTAATCTCTGTCGCTCGCTATACTTCGATCATTATTGTAAAATTAAGTTTTTTTAATGAACAATTCCAGTAATAATTTCAATAACCTCCTCTTATTCGTTCCATCAGTTATTCTGTCAGGGCAGGTCGCGACCTTATTCAGCGGTGAATGACTTGATCAGTTTGTGATCGGTTTCTATTCATAGTTTGTGTTGTCATCAGGGACAAAACCTTTTTTTGTAGGAACCTCTCTGCTGATCTCTGCTGATCCCTGGCTGCTCATTACGCCCACACTCTGAACGCTCTCGGCCCCTTTCTCACCACCTGATACCTTCATTTCCTCCTTCACCTGTGGCAAATGTTCCCTGGGTTGCTTTGGGAACACAAGCTGCTTTTTTTGTAAGCCTCGATGGAGTTAAGAGCACACGTGGTGGTCGGAGCGCTGACGCCAACGGGGGTCATGGGGGTCATTGGAGCGGCAGCCGCGGATCCTTTAATGTGCTAACTGTGAGGCGATAAATGCATCATGATGCTCCGTCTTTGTCAGGACAGCGTGCGGCCTCCAGAGGGATAGTGAGAAAATGACTTGACGTGAGATTGTCACCAACCCCTATCTCAACTTCACTCCCAGAAATGAGTCGCCGCTGGAGCAGGTGTGGAGAGACTCAGCGGGTCATGACTCTCGTGCAAAGTCTGTTTAATCTGACTGCTTATTATTTCGATAATATCACAATCGCCCTGAAAACCTCTCTGGCGACGACAGCAAATAAGAAATAATCAACTACCTCAGGGAGTTCAAGCTTCTATTTCCATTAAAATGGGTTAACGAACGCTAGGAATCCACAGCAACAATATTGCAGCTCTGGTCCATTAAATAAATCCCCCTTCAGAGATACAAAAGTGTAAACAATGAGACAACAAAGATTAGTGATCAGCATTTGAGTCAATTTTCATTTTTGAGTGAGCTGTCCCTTTAGCGTAGTAACTATGTGGATGGAAGTTAGGTATTCATTTGCCATTTATCGGGCCTGTTTCACTGCACATGTCTGAACTTTCCCAAGTTTAATAGTGAGTGTGTTGACTCTTGTAGAGCCGTGTGTTGTTTATACTCACTAACTGACTGCTGACAACTGATGAAAAACAGCCGATGTTATTTATCCACTGTGACAAGTCAAACCACCCGCTTTGAAAAGGTTCAACGAGTGGCGACAACTCTATTTGTGTGTGTGTGTGTGTGTGTGCACATGCGTGTGTGTCAGTCCATCTGCTTGATGAAATATCTCTGAATAAGGGACAGCTTTGACCTTAAGCTGAGGCCAAGAGGAAAAGTCATAAAAGCAAATTTCACAGCATTTCACCCACAAGTGGCTTTGATATTTCAGCCCCAACCAAAGTGGTGCAAAGAGGAAAAATAAATAAATGAATAAACACACACAAATAGAATCTGCCAGACCTGCCAGTGTAAACACCTGCTAATGGACGGCACCGGCCAGTCAGCCTGACCTTTCAAGTTAATCAGAATATTAAGGGTTGATTGCGGAGAGCGGTAGCCACTTTCTAGTAAACAACAGAGGAGTCAAGCACAGAGAAGCTTTACAAAAAATATCTGTATTTATGTCACAGCCGCTGCACTCTCAGAGGTTGTGTGAGGTTTGACATCGGAACCAGAGAAAGAAAGAAAAAACGCAGCATGCTACAATTGCGCTGGATGGCAATTTAAACAGCAACACTCCACCAGACACACACATACGCTTTCCTTCATTCATCATTCCTTCACTCAGAAGACACTCAGCTCTACGGTTACCATAGCAATCCTGAAGCCAATAAAAGTCCCAAGCCTCCCTTCCCCTGCAGTCAAAGAAAATTCCTCCCAAATTAAATTCCCCCTCAAGAATATATGCTTTTGTCTCTTTACTTCCACATCGTCGAACCTACAACTGACCTCAGGTACATCATCTCCAATGTATGGTGCAACCCCCATTCCTCCACCACCGCTCACAAGAAGACAGCTTTATGAATCAATTTACAAGCTACGAGAGACATCCTGCAGCGGATGGAAATGAACAATGGCAGATGAAGGATATTGAATAACCTCTTCATGCTGCCGTCGCAAGTGGGCTCATCTGATGTGCAGCTGGAAAACTAATAGTAATTTTGCATGCGATGCTGGAGGCTGGGTGGTTGGGTGGGGGCGGGGGTCGTGTGAGTGTGGAATTCTCCGCAAATCAATAATAGATGGCGGAAATGTTCAGTCACAACGGATAAGTCGTGTGACATAACTCAATTGTTGACAGAGGAAGTGACAGAGGGACAAAAAGCAGCTTTCACTTCTAATCAACCATTGTGCAGGCGAAAAAAAGCTGTATAATTTGTGTGGATGTTGAATTTTTAAACTCAAAACAGGGTAAAGGTTGAAAATGAATTATTTTCAGCCAAGATGATGGTGTCCCTGTCTGCATAGAAATGTCAATCGTTTGCGGTAATTAGATGCCATGAGAACCATCAGATGAGAAACATCCCACAGACGAAGTGTCTACAGCTGTTGAATTAATGAATTTAGTAGAAACATCACAAGCCCAATTTATCAGATACTGGTGCTCTTCTCTGGTCTACAGAACACAGAGATGCACAAATATACAGAAATTAAGCACTGTTACGTAATGTGGAATAAGGAAAGACAGTAAACCCTCATTTATCTCACTTTTCTTTATGATATATAGATATAAAGTCAAATAAATGTGATTTGCCCGTCATGTGGTCCACTAGATGGCGACTGTCATGTGAACAGTCATCAAAATCAATTTGTTTGTTTGCATTAAACCCTTTTCATTTTCCTTACTTGGCCTTTCCCTGTTAAACATCCTCTCCTGGAGAATAATGAAGGGGTCATGAGTTAAAAAAATGCACAGAGCATGAAAATGATGCTAATTGCGTGTTTGTTTGACATTTGGAGTGACATTTGAGCCACAGTTGATTACGAAAATATACGCCAATGCGGGTTTGAATGCTCGCCCGCGGATGAACAGGAATAGGGAATGAACAGGAATCGGAATAGTCGCCACCGCCGACTCCTCCCCGAGGCTAATGGTGATGGCGCACCATTTTCCTCCTGCCAATTAACCAGAGCGGGGAGACGCTCTGTGAAGCTGTTTGTTTGTCCTGTTAATGCTAATCTGGGACAAACAGCGGGCAGGGGCTGATGGAGGCCCGAAAAACTCTGCTTGGAAATGCGATTTTAGGGTGGGAGGACGTCATTAACGAGACCCGCGGAGGAAAAAGTGTCACATTACTGCGGCGAATCAAGTAATTAGGGAGACAGAAAGGACGGAGGCAGAGCAGCCAGACATGAGGGAAGGAGGGGGGCACCACGGTGACCGACTAAGAATGTTAAAAATGTAGTCAAAGTCAAACACAAATGCCATTTTTAACTCTACCATTACAGAAAGCTTAATCTGTTTCTTACAAAGTTGAGTGCATCAGAGATGTGATAAACTTTGTAAGCTTTTAGCAGCTATAAGTTTCTGTTTTTCACCCCTGAATTCAGAGAAAAACAAATGCAATCTAGTTTAAATGAAACATGTCGAATAATTGATTTATTTCGTACGCACTGGACAGAGAATCTAATGTGTGTGTGGTATCACCGGATAAATAATGAATGATTTTGCACCCGTCAAGGTAGGCTGTTAAATCTCTGGGTAAATTAGATTTAAATATTAATTTTCCATATGTGCAACGAAATCCACTGATTACTTCATGTGCTCTGTAATAAACAGCAACACTGCCCATGATTTCATTTCACTCAGGGTCATCCCCTATTTCTTACGGCTAACGCAATTACGGTAAAGGCTTTTTGTTTGTCCCTCTCTCTTAGTCCATTTTTCTGTGGTTTGGGCCGTTGCAAGTCACATTTCGGAACTTTCCCAAGGCCACTTCCTGTCACAACATAATTCATTATAGATAAATAGATAATGTGGAATTTTGTCAAGGGAATTTAATTATTCTAAGAGCATCTGCACAGACCTCAGTGTGGGAGTCTCGAGGCAAATGTTTGGAAAAAGTAAAAAAAATGTCCTGAATAGATTTAGTGGATTTTTTTAGGTGACTGGACCCCATTTTACTCACTATGAGAACAAACTGAGCACTTTGATACTTTGCATGTAAGCAGATATGCATGAAGCAATTACAGAGCAGCAAACTGCAACATCAATATTTTAGTAGTCGTATACATTCAACCTACATTACTCATTAATTTGTAATGAATATTCTATTAACTTAAATAATTAATGATTTGATTATGTACTTCTCAAGTGTACTGCATAAATTGTCCAGTTTTATAAGAGCACATTTGTTTCTCCTTGGATGCTCCTTTTCGTATTCGGATATCACGTAAATCAGTGTTTCACATTGGTTTAAGACTTTTTTATAAATCCAAAGGAGTTTGTCGCATCAAAAGTTAGTGTATGTCTGTCCTCAGCCCCCCCAAGGACTATACTGATAGTTAATGATTAATCTTAATTAATAATGGCTAGTGATTACATACATGTCCAGTATAAATGCATGAACTAATTACTTCAAATCAACAACAAGAGCAGTAAAGCTAGGGAATGTTTCTTTAATTAGTGCACTTCACAGCCATTAACACAGCAAACACCCAGAGAACATCAGTGTCAGTGGTTGTAGCATCACAGGATAAAAGCTACCGGCAAAAACACAGCACACAGAGCAAACGGCGCGTTGAAACCAGCGTACACTTCATCTACATCCAAAGAGAAAAGAAAAGTTTTTCAGAGTCAAGTAACGGACCGGCACGTCAAGAGAAAACCTGTCGAGACAGGAAGACTTGAGACATCTCAGCATATTTTATTCATATATATAGAGAAATATATAGAATGAGAAAAGAGAAAGTTTAGAATTAAATGGTAAGGTCAAAAAAATACTATATCAAACCGATCACATAACTCTCTCTGTTCTTGCACACACACACGCACACACCCATTAACGTTATTAGCCGCTCCGCCTTTATCAAACATCTATTGAGCAAAGGGATGAAAGAACAGATTCCAACCACAACATAATAGTTAATTCAGGTGATTCCTCTCAGGGACAAACAAAAGTCTTAAAGATTTAAAAATGAACAACCTTTTCAGTCACAGCATCACTTCTCTTTTAGGTCAGCTTGACTGAAAAATAACATCCAATTTACCAGCTTGCATAAGTATTGTGGTGCAACACCCATGTTGTTAAATCATCAAAGTGTTCATTTCGTCCTATTGGGAAAGGGTGTGTTTTTTTTATAGTTGTTTTTTTTTGGGGGGGGGTTTGTTTTTTAAAGCAGACGTATCAAAACTCATCATCTCTGTCCAACACACACGTTTTCCTCTTCAGAATCAGGACACACAAGAATCCCTCTGGTGCGGACGTTTTCAAACAGGTCATTGAAGTTCTCCCTCTTTTAACCTGCTGTGATAGAAAGAGGCCTGAGTGTGTGTGTGTGTGTGTGTGTGTGATGGTAAGGATCACAGAAAAATCAAACACACTGGAGGCGAGCAGGGCTTTGTCAAAGGAAGATAAAAACAAAGGAAGTGAAAGACAAAGCCGTTTAAAATGCGAAGGCGGATCCGTTGCATTAACTCCTATTGAGTCAATGGCGCACGTTTAGCTTTTATATTCTTCGGATATGTTTACTGATGAGGTTGTGCCAGTCGAACATGTGGCAACAGTTTGCACCCAATCACAATCAGACTTGGCAACCTTCAGGTGCGTTAATATTTTTCCATTCAACATAATCACAATGTCGCCCGACAATTTCTCACCCGGAGTACGACTACACGAGAAGAACCAAGTACCAACACATGCTGACGTATTCGGTTCATGCTAGAAAAACCTCCGGAAAGGCGCACCGATGACGGCTCGGAGTAAACTTGGGACCTTTTGAGCATAAAATACGATAAGTGTACGAGCAGGATATGTTTGCACGTGAAGCCAAGTTTGCAACAGGGATTTACGACAGATTAGAACAACACAGCATCACTGTATATACAGGATATAGAGCATATCGATAGCGGCGCTACAACTGAGCTACAAACAGCAATTTAATCGTGGAATTCAGTCGAGGCTTTGAGCCGACACAACAGCAACCTCTGTAATTTGCATCACTCCGATGTCTCCAATTAAGCTCGTCCGCCGAGCTCTCTGGGCTGCAATCACACGCAATTTCTTCTAATTCCTCAGAAGGACGGCGAAGAACACAGAGAAAAGAGAGCCGGCGTGCGTCATGTCAAAACACGCTGCTGTTTTCCTTATTTTTATCTCTCGTGACATCAGTGCTTCTTCCCCTCAGCTTTTGCTGAAAGTGAGAAAGACAATGAAATTGCCTCTCGTCCACAGGTGCATAATAGGCATTTCACTATTACACACGTGTTTAGTACAAACCCAACACACATCAACTTTTTTCAAAACATCAGAAAGCACCTTTTTTTCTTTTTTTTTCGTTTCTTTTTTACAAAACATTACAATCGTTATTACATAGAAAATTAACAGCTTTGGACAAAGTGTCATGCTAATGAAAACACACACACACACACATCCTCTCTATCCGCAACACGCACACATTAGTAAGGCTTTAGGGTTTTCGTAAAACTTTTGGAGCATCTCATGCAAACACCAGTGTGACAAAATTCTAAACATTGACATGCTCGTTTGTCCGCTTGCATACAAACCAATGGTTAAACGTGTTTGCTTTGCTGACGTCGCTCATTCGTTATTGGGATTCCGCTGCAGCGACCACGTGTTTCCATCAGTGTGCTACTTTAGAGCGAAGCGCCCGAGCCGCTCCGCAAGTTTTCCGCCTGTCGGGAGTTCTGGGGATCTTGAGCGAAACAGAGCGGAACCATCTTTTGTGATGGCGGAGTTTGCGAGCATTGGGGCTAAAAGATGCCGGCGTACCAGTTTGGCGAGCAGCCGGCTGACGCCCACTCACGCAAACATCCGCACGGTCCATTAACAACACGACGCCCCGGAGCTGGTTGCCATTACAGAGGTTAAATACCAGTATGCTGAAACTTTTCTGTCAATTTGAAGTGTTTTGTGGAGTTTTTCTCATGTTTGTGAATCCTGGTCCATTCTG
>CAESWR010002632.1:791373-806884 GCA_903171835.1 Mullus surmuletus | reverse complement strand
CCAACCATCCTTCAGGAGCTACATGTGAAATTACCTTGAGAAATAGCGCCATCTGTAGGTGAGGAGGGATCCTGCTGAGCCTCTTCCAGCTTGTGTAACACAACAGAACACACTCATGCTTCTAGAGTGCAATAAAACCTTTATTTTTCATAAATCTTATAAGAGTAACATTTCTGATAGGGATCTTTTAATAAGCAATCACTACATTGACAAGTCAGTATATCAAACCAAACCTCAGCATTTGCAATTATCAAAATATTTTTTTTCCAAAAGATAAACTACAACATGAGTGAAGCTACAATAAACTGCTGCCAAAAAAGCAAAAATAAATCTCTTAGAATAGAAGTCATGGTGAAGAGTAGTCTTAAGCCTTTCACACTAAAATGTTAAATGTAAAACAAAAATAAGGACGTATCATATATCCATTCAACACGTGCATCAATCACGATCTTCAATCAATAGTTTGATAATGAAACACCAAATCACCAAAAACTGCAACAATTAAACAGTAAATCAAGCTGTATTAAATGTTCAAACAAATCTCACCAAATCAAAGAAGTTAGACCAGAAAAATGTAGAAAAGCAAACACTACTCAAATTGCATAGAAAACACAAGTGATTGATTCTTTGTGTCCGCTGTGCATGAAGCGGGAGTGTTTAGCTGTAGGAGGTGCTGTTGGAGGAGAAGCTGTAGCTGTAGGTGGATGAGTAATCCACACTGCCTCTCCGGGATCCACTTCTGGAGCCGGTGCGGGATCCCGCCCTGGACCCTGAGCGGGATCCCGGGTTGGACACATTGTAAGGGCTGCTGATTCCCTTGGTGGACATTGAGGAGGCCTGCAGCATCTTCATGCCATTGCTTTCCTCCACCATGCAGCTGTCCATGGCCTGCTTGTAGGAGATCTTTAGTTTGGTCTTGGGGCAGGTCAGGTTCTTCTGATGGTTGCGCGTGTCCTGCAGCTTCTGGGCCGCCGGACCGTCTATCCAACCTTTGCGGATGGCTTCTTCGATGGTGATGCGACGTCCGCTGCCCGGCTCGATTAAGCCTCCTGTCAGGTACTGGAACTCCAAAAACCTCTGGCCAGCCTCATAGGGCAGCCAAGTCTCCTTCACCGCCTCTGCTGCCGACATCTTTCTTTTGGTCTTCACGTCCTCGAATCCGATGTAGGCCTTTTGGGCGGGTTTAAGCTTTGAGGCCATGCTCTCGTCAATGATGCCTTGGTGGACGGCGTTCTGCAGTGACAGCCTCTCGCCAGTGGAAGGGTTTATGATACCGCCGGTGCATGACTGGGCCTCCAACATCCTCTGAGCTGTGATAGTATCAACAATCCCTCTTCGGAGTGCCTCTGGAATGGTTATCTTCTCCAGAGTCTCTGTGTCAAATATGGCTGCTACTGGGCTGTGGTCATCAAACATCTCGGGGGGAGAGACGGTGATGGAAATACTGTTGAAGCGTTTACGGACGGTGGGTGATGACGGGGAGGCCTGGGTGGGGCTGCTGCAGGTCACCATGTCATCAACGCTGCTGGCAGAAATGGACATCTCTGAGCCACTGGTTTTGCTGGTAATTTGGTCAGCAAACTGTGTCAAGGTCAGCCCGCCCGAGCGATACTGATCCAAGGACTTCTGCTCAATGACACCACGCTGCAGGCAGTCCTGGATGTCGTACTGGGTTCCTGTCTTCCGATCCACAATTACCAAACGTCCAGTTCCATCCGACCCCTTAATAGTTATCTCCTCCCACTCGCACTCTTGTTCCGACAGGTCGAGGAAAGTGTCGTAGTCAATGAGCTCCCGGTGGTAGGCCTCCCTCACTGACATCTCCAGTCCGGTGTCTGGGTCAACGATCACTACCCGCCTCTTGCGTAGGACATTGGTGCGGCTCTCCTGGGACTTCTGGGCCTTTTTCTTATCTTTGAGTGGCAGGAGGACCAGGCCTGTCTTAGGATCAGCGATGCATCTCTCCTTGAGCTGTAGATATGTCAGGTTTTCTTTGGTATTGGGGTCAAAGAAACCTTTAGTGTCGTCACCTTCATAAGTTAGAATCTCATTCATCTCCTGATCAAAATATCCCCTCTTATAGGCAACATCAACATCGATTCGGTGGCTGTGTTGGGGGTCAATAATTCCACCACTGGCAATTTGGGCCTCAAGCAGTCGGACTCCATGACCTTTCTCAATGAGGTCTTTCTCAATAGCCTGGAAGAGTGAGATAGTCTTTCCTGTGGATGGGTCACGATATCCAGTCACGGCCTTTTCTGCAGACATCAGTTTGTTCTTGAACTCTTTTCCAATCAGGCATCTCTTTGCCGCATCCTCTACTGTCAAGAATTTATTGTTGACTGGATCAACAATGAAACCGGATGCAGCTTGGGCCTCAAGAAGCTCCAAGGTGGTGCCTCTCATGAGTAGACCTTCCTTCATGGCCTGGTAGAAGGGCAAGATTCTGTCATTGGCCTCATCGTAGATGCCGGCAATGCAAGTAGAGCCGTGCAGGTAGGACTTCAGCCTGTCCTCAATATCACTGCTGGTGATTTCCCCCTGTTTCAGCTTTTGCAAGTCTGTTTCATCAAGCAGCCCAGAGTCGATGAGCTCGTTGACAGAGACCTTTCCACGGAGACCACTCACCTCCATGGATTTATCTGGGCTACGAAGCAGAAGCAATCCAGAGGCCGGTTCCACTATGCACTTCTTCCTCAGATCATGATAGGTTGTCTTCTCTCCTGTTGAAGGATCCAGGTAACAGGGGGGCTTCTTGTTCAAAGATCTGTAGAGGTCCTCGTCGATGAGGTTGCGATCCAAGGCCAGGTCTTTTGGCAGGAACACACCCAGAACAGGGTCCAATATGCCTCCAACGGCCTCCTGGGCCTGCAGCAAGCGAAGGGTTGTCTCTTTGTCTACTCTGCCCTGTCTACAAGCCTGACCTACAGACAAAACTTTGCCAGAGAATGGATCTTTGAATCCCATGCTCGCGGCTTCAGCTTTCAACAGGGTGTCTCTGTCCTCCGTGTCCACAATCCCCCTGGAAGAGGCAGTATCAACGGTCATCTTATCATTAAATGTGGGGTCCATGATGTAGCCAGTTGCTGCCTGAGCTTCCAGGAGCTGGATGGCACTCTCATGGCCGAGGAGGTTCTTGTTCTTGGCTTCAGTGAGCGGCATTTTGCCCTGAGAGCCCCCTTTCATGCCAGCAATGATGCCAGTTCCTTTCAGATTGACTTGGATGTCCACAGCCACCTCGTCCACTGTCTTTTTCCCCTTCAGGAGCTGCTCCAATGTGGTCTTGCTGATGATACCACAGTCACAAAGCTGGTGGGCGGTGACTTTGCGGCGCACAGCTTCAAATACGAGTTTGGAAGGATCAACTGTCTTCTGATCCATCTGACTACATCTTTGACAAGTGAGGGGTCTCTGCTTCAGCCTCTGAATCTCTATCTCCAAGGCATCCCTCTTCAGAGCCAGGTCAGCTGCCTCCTTTTCAGACATGGTCAGCCGGCTCTTGTACCTCTCCTCTATGGTCTTCAGCTCTCTCATCAGCCTCTCAATCTCACTCCTCAGTGACTGCTTATCCCGATCAGCTTTGTCCCTGTCTGACTCACACTGCCTGATCTTGGTCTCCTTTACCTCGTACTGGCTCTTCACATAGGTCAGATCCTTTTGGATAGCATTCTTCTCATCGAGCAGGCGCTGTTTGTTGCGAAGCTCAGTCTCCAGTGTGAGTTTGATACGGGCAAGCTCCTCTTCCAGGCGCTGGCTGTGGTGTTTGTCCTTCTCCAGCAGTTTGAGCTTGGACAGCAAACCGTCTCTCTCAAGCAACACCTCACTGTACTGGCTTTGGGAATTATGCACCATCATGGACGTCTGTGGAGACACGAGAAAACCCCTCATTAGGTCTGTTCATAATACACATGCAATAATACATTTACAAGCATCACAGCATTAAGGCAATCTAGAGGATGCGTGTGTGTGTGTGTTGTCTGTGCATGCAAGAATTGAATATATACATATTTATATATATATATATATATACCTTGTTGCTCATTAAGTTGGAATAAAATATTTGTTTCCTCTCCTAATTAAATGTCAATACTCTTTCAAATGTCACTCAGCCACTACTTCTGAGGATGCATAACCCTGACACATTGAATAATTGAATAAAAAGAGTAACGTGTCTGAAAACCAAACGGCAACAACTATATATCCTCAAAAAAGTTTGGAAACGTTATTTCAGTCAATAATTTCTCCCCTTTAAAGTTAACCGTTGGTGTTGTATTTTATACTGTTGGAAAGCCTGATTTGTCAGCTTTATTACTTTACTTGTGAGGATTGTGCATCCGTGGAATGAGCAACACAGCAAAACGTGTAGGTAACTGAATCCCCCTCAATATTCTCCTGTTGGTGGTCACTCAGGAGCCACACCTGGCAGCACTTACTCTACCCACACGTTTAGCTGTGTTGCTCATTCCATGAATGCACGATCCTTGCAAGTTGTACCTTGTTGTAAACGTGACTAATCAAGCTTTCCAACGGTATAACATACAACACCAGTTGGTATTATCAAAGGGGAGAAATTATTGACTGAAAAAATATTTCCAAACTTTTTTTTGAGGAGTGTATATATATATACATTTAGATATAGTGGTGCATTGTCATATGAATATTCATATACTCAGTTAGTGCATAATATTGAATGTGGAGTGTGTTAACATGCAAAAGATTATGGTGGGTTATGATGACATGCATATCAAGCAAAAAAAAAGCATAATTGAAAGCATCATTGATGTCATGTTAATAACGGGACTTCTTGTTCAGGTTCAGCTGTAAGCGTCTAAAATCAACCATGCAAAAGCAGGCAAAAATGAAATTAGTAAAACTACGTAGCGTTGATCCTTCAATACAGTCAAAAATACCTCAATCGATTGCTTTTGGAATTTGTCTATTTCCAATTTGAGCTTTTCTCTCTCCTTGGTCAGGTCATTGATGAGCGCCTGGAGCTCAGCTGTCCTCTTGGTGCTACTCTGAAGCTGGACATGCAGCGCTGAGATCTGAGTGGCACTTTCTCCGACTGTGGTGTCCTTACTAAACTTCAGCTCGTCTCTCTCCTGTCTAACTGCCCTAAGCTCCTCCTCCAACCTCAGCCGCTCCTTGGTCAGGTTCTGCGTCAGCGTCTGCAGCTTCTGGATCTCTGAGGTGCAGTCGTTCAGCTGGCGGCTTTTCTCCTCGATGGTCTTATACAGACTCTCGTTGCGTTGGCTGAGCTCGTGAATTCGGGCTGCTTCCTGCTGGAGCTTCTGCTTCAAGGTCTTCAGTTCGGCCAGAGCAGCTGCCAGCTCGTCCTTTGTGACTTTATGGTCTCTCAGGCTCCTATCCAGAGCCTCCTGCATGGCCTTGAGGTCCTGCTCATACTTTCTACCAGAGTTGGAGGCCTCGACCTGTACGGATTTGAGCGTGGTGATGGTGGTGGTGTGCTCTCTCAGGGTGCGCGTCATCCTCTCCAGCTCAGACTCCATCCTCTTTCTCCGTGTGAACTCCTCCTGGTTTGCCTTCTTTTGTTTCTCCAGCTCCGCCTCCATCCCATCCAGAGAGCCCTGCAGTTCTCGGATGCGGCTCTGCAGCCTCGTGGCGTTCTGCTCCACTTTGGATTTCTCGCTCGTCTGCTTCTGCAGCTCTACCTTGGTGATTCGCACCTCCTGCTCAGACACTTTGAGCTGGTTAATGGTCTCCTGATAGGAAGCGTTCCTTGCCTTCAGCTCCGCCTCTGCTTGCTTCAGGCGATTGATCTCCAGCTCCAGGGACCTCCTCTTCTTGCCCTCATCCTCCAGATTAAATGTCAACGTGCTGATCTGCCGGCTCTTCTCTTGGTTGCCTTTGGTGACTTCGTTCAGCTTGAGCTCGTCCTCCTCCCTCTGCTGCATGAGCTTTCTCAGCTGCACCTCGAGCTCACTTCGAACCCTCATCTCCTTCTGCACTGACGCCCTCTGCTGGTTGACCTCCTGCTCTGCTCTACATTTGTGGTCTTCTGTCTGTGCGACTGCCTGCCTGAGTCTCCTCAGCTCCTCCTCTAGCTCCCTCCTCTCTGCAGTGTGCCGGTCACACTGCAGCCTCAGCTCCACCGTGTCCTCGTCCTTCTGCTGCGCCGCCTTCAGGATCGTCGTCTTGGTGACATGGATCTCTGTCTCGTATGTCTGCTTAAGTTGACTAATCTCCTGGGTGCATTGTGTTCTTACCTTAGAGATATCTGACTCTGCGCTCCGACGACGTGCTGCCTCCTCCTCTAACAGTATCTTCATCCTCTCCAGTTCACGTTCCTTGTCCTTCACGACTTTCTCCAGGTCAATCTTGCTCCAGTTAAGCTCCTCCAGCTCTTTCTGCCTGCGGCGAACGGCGGCCTCGTACTCCTCCTGCTGGCTGGCGTAGCGCTCCTCTGCCAGCCTTTTCTTCCTCTTCTCTTCTTCCAACTGGTATTTGGTGCGGTTCAGCTGGTCCATAAGGTCTTGGATTTGGTTGTGGGTGCTGTCCAGGTTCTCCTTGGCGGCGTTGACTTGCATCACAGTGGTTCGCTTCACTTCCTCCATAGAGTAGAGCTGGTCCTTGGACAGAGCAAGTTCCTGCTTGAGGCGCGCCAAGTCGTCCTCCAGAGACTTGTTTTTATGGCCACGGTCGCCAAGCTCGTCCTTCAGGCGCCTCAGCTCCTCTTCCAACATCTCAATCCTGGTGTTCCTGATCTGTGGAGGCCCATGACAAAGCAGAAGGAACATCAACCAGGGTTCCTACACATTGGAAATGTCAAAATTCCATACTTTTTCCAGACCCCAATTTCCATTTTCATTTCAGAAACGTCATTTCAGTCAATCATTTCTTCCCTCTAATTATACCAAATGGTGGTGTAGTTGATACACTGTTGTCCACTCCATTCTCCACTCTTGTTTTTGAGTTTGAAGTGCTGCCCAGTGTGTGCCTCTCATGGGTGTATCACTGGGGATTTTTGCACATTTTTGGGGGGCGTTACCCACACGTTTGGCTGTGTTGCTCATTCCATGAATCCACGATCCTTACAAGTTGTACCTCGTTGTAAAGGTGACTAATCAGGCTTTCCAACGGTATAACATACAACACCAATTGGTATTATTAAAGAGGATCAATGATTGACTGAAAAAACATTTCCAAACTTTTTTTTGAGGAGTTTAGATGTATATCTTTATGAATATTCTGAATATATATGGCATTATGTGATCAGATCATTTCCAGGAGATTAAAGCCAGGTAATGACGCGCCTTAAAAACAACAGATCGATCCATTTCTCTTTTTAGATGTTTTACTAAATACAACAGTGGTCATAGTCTTGGAAACTATCTATGAATACTTTTCCATACAGTTTCCATTTTCCGTACTTTTCAAGCCTGGAAATTTATAAAATCAAATTCCATACTTTTCCATACTTTCCATCCTTGCGTAGGAACCCTGATCAACACATCTGCTCACTACGTCATATTGATCGGAGGATGTGTTTTACAAATTCTCACCTTCAGCTCCTCCATATTTTTCAGCAACTCCCCGAGGAACTTGTAGTAATCACTCGAGCGCGTCAGCAGCTCAATGTAGCGGGACTGGAGGTCAGCGGCCTGATGGGAGATCGTATTAGTGGGTGGCTATGGAGCTACAATATTCAGGAAACATAAAACCAACAGTGGGCTTCAAGCCTTCCGATGTGTGCCCGCACCTCTTGCCTGACCACAGTTGCTGGAGACTGCAGCATGGTCCTCTTGAGAGGAATGTTGAGCAGAGTTTCCAGGCCTGAGCTGTAAGACGCCAGCTGCAGCTCGTAATCCTGAAAGCACACAACACATCATGTATCTTCACATCTTGAAGAGTGTGTGCTCATGAACGAGTGCGGACGTGTCACCGACCTTTACAGAGGCAGCGAAGGTGTCTGCGGTTTTCTGAACATCCTCCACTTTGTCCTTTTTGCCTTTAATCTCAGAGTGAAGCGCCTGTGTGATTGGAGAAAGGAGATGTTGAAACGTTGCCTACACAGATATAATTGTACCAATTACCTTACAACGACAGGCTTTTGTTTTACTTCTTATCTTTGCTTAGATTTGGATCTGTGTTTCTCCAAACAGAGTGTCACGGTGAAGGGCTGAAAACATTCCCCTAAGAAACGGGACACCACCTGACGACCGCTACAGCATCAAATGTTGTCGCTAACCGGCTGCTACGTTAGCAGAAGCCACGAGTCCCAAACAAACAGTCAACGTGCCGCCGTCAATAGTTGCCATGGTTCTGGTGTACGACAAGGCGCAGAAATAGAAGAAGAAGAAAATCTCTTGGTGACATGCGAGTGCTGCTGGACCAGTTTTGGGTGTATTTATATTGAAAAAGATTTTGTTTTGTTGTTGTGTTGAAGCGAGCTAACCAATGCTAGCTAACAAGCTCAGTGGATGTAGGTGTCAGACTTTGGTGTGTTTGTGAGCATGTCAGAGGTAAACACAGATGGTTCGACCTCTCACCATCCCTCCCCCTTGGTTGCTAATGTGGTCCAGGAAATTCTTTGTTTCCAGGTCTGTCTGGCCCCGCCCCTCAGCCCCACCCCTCCATCCACAGGAGAGCTCAACAGAACGCGCTACACTAAGGGGAGGGGCTGAGGGCTGGAACTGGGATTCAGCCTCAAAGTCGAGGTTCATTTTCTGACATAGCACAACATCACATCAGCTCAAAGGATCAATGTTTGAGGTGAAGGGGCAGACGTGCCTTCTGCTGGTTGAGGTGGTCCATCAGGGTCTGGATGTCATTGAGCTTCACCGTCTGCAGGCTGTCCTGCCGCTTCCTGGCATTGTCTATCCACTGGTCCAGGGAAGTGCTGCTCTGCTGATAATGAATCAGCTGTTTCTCCTGCTTCTCCATGTCCCACATTCTGCAGAGGAAAGAGTGGGAGGAGGAAATGAATGGACGCATATTTTTAGCGGGGTTTCCCAGAGCGGGATGAGGAGAAACATCCGGAGCTGGAAATCGGAGGGTCTGAGTGTACCTGCTCTCGATCTGCGTCTGGATCCGACGCCAGCGGTCGGACAGCTGACCCACCAGCTCCGAGTACTTGGACAGATCCACGTCGCACTTGTGGAAAGACTCTGAGATTTGACCGTTCCAGTGCACGGCTTTCCCCAGGTCCGACTCCATGGCCGTCAGCAGGTCTCTTTTCTGGTCGAGATCACTCTTCATTTGCTTTAATAGAATGAAAAACAAACAGTTACAAGGCAAATCTACCCAGTGTGGGATTGATGACGGAATTCTATTCTTTATCTATTCGTAATCGAAAAATATATCATATATCAAAAGATATAATATAAGCCTCAACCCTGTGTGTGGTGGCTTCGTAAACAGGTTTTTGTCGGCCATTAGAGAGGAAGATGTGATGAGCTTTGTGAGCATTGAGACTCTCAGTGACTACATTTACATGCAATCAATATTGGGGTTTAGGTCCATATTCCTTTCACTGAAACATCGGGAATAACCCGTTTCCATGGTAATTGCAAACAATTGGATTATCCCGATCAAGCCACCGATGTACGGAGAACGTCTCAACGCACAGACTTCATGACACAATGAGCCTCATTTCCGCTTCTTCTTCCTGTATCCAAAACAACAGCTGAGCGGATAATAAACAGCCCGGTTTGCAGTCCCTTTCTTTTGCGTTTTGGTGCTGGTACCGACCAACCACCGGTACTCGGCGCTGGTACCGACCAACCACCCGTACTTGACACTATTCCTCATTGCGTGGTGTTGAACTTGCGTTTGGCCATGTTAGCAAGTAGTTCCTGGACTCCAAAGACCAAGATTCTTTGCCAGAAGAAATGGATTACTAGTGTTTACATGGCCGCGCGCAACCAGGTTATTACTAATATTCCGCTCAGAAGTGAGTTAATCGCCTGTAAACGTAGACAGTGAAAAGCGAACCAGATGAACCTCCAACAGCTTTATGTGCTGCCATAAACACACAGTGAAACATCCGCCCAGGATTTTGTTGTGTCAAACTCCGACCTATTTTTAAAAAATCTCAACTCAAACTAGAAGGACCTGGCACATGTTCATCAAGTGTGGACTGGTTGTCATGGTGACACATAGCAGCAGGGGCCATAAACCAAGCAGGAGATGAAGGACTGAGGGCCTGCAGTGACTTTGGAGACATGAGGGTGAAGAAAGCAGGTGGACCCTGGACTTGTGTTTCATCACACCTTCTGTTTTGTGCCGCTCAGGACGACGAGCTGCCATCGATGACTTTTTTGTCCTGAAACTAGCAAGTAGGAAACGGTTTGAAGGACGTATACGAACTCTGAGTGTGCTTTGGTAGTTGTCCAGCTCTCGGGGGTCCAGAGCGGTGGTCTCCTTCTCTGTCAGTCGAGCTTCATGGACTTTAATGATGTCCTCAGCCTGGATGAAGTTCTGGAGTAAAGACCTCAGCGCCGACAGTCTGAGGGAGACACGCAGTCGTCAGACACGATGTGCAGTAAACCTGTATTTTGAACACTTTCCCAAAGAGCAACAGTGGGAGAAGGAACAGCTGTACCTCTGACTGTAGGCGGAGTAGAGACCCTGCAGACCCCCAAGCTTCTGGTTGATGACCTCCAGCTCAGCACGCAGGAACCTGGCCTGCTCCGATTCTCCAGGGATTCCCTTCAGCTGGTTTATGATCTTCTCTCTCAGAAGCAGGTACTCATCGTGGATGGAGTCCAAATCATGGTGGACCGTCTGGAAGTCAACATCACAAGTTACACTGCGTGCACGTTTGTTAAGCCTTCCATTTTTATTTCATATTCATATACAAATATTTCACACAAAACTCTGGGGGGATGTGAAGTATATCATTTTATTTCTACATTGGTTGTAATCATACTTGTATCCTCTTTTATATTGCATTAAAAAATCTCTTTTTAAATGATCCTGATATTTCCTTATTTTAAAATGATTTCAACATTATGTAGTTATGTAGATATTATTACTAGTATTGTTAGTAATAGTATAATAATAGTATAGTATAGTAGTTTGTTTTTTTTTAGTTCATTCTATGTATTTAACTTATTTCATATTCTTTTACTTATCCATCTACTTCTATAGCACTTTGGCTCACCGAGGTTGTTTTTAAAGCGCTATACAAATAAAGTGGATTGAGTATTATCTAATTAGTAACTTTGCAATTATTACATTGTATTATATCATGTTATGTTATGTTATTAATTTAAAAAAAGCGAAAAATAAGGACATGAATATCGGATTGTCCTCACTCTTCATAATTCAAGAGCTTTTTTTTCAAAAAACCCATCTATGTTAATCGGGAGGGTGTGAGCGTGTGAGGGAAAGCCGAGCTGCTCAGACCTCCAGTCTCTGGATGTGCTGGGAGACCTCGTGCACGCTGTTCTCCCCCATGGGAAGGTGCAGGTGGCTGGTGAGGCCCGACTCGGCCAGCTCCAGCCGGCGCCGGATCTCGTGCAGGCTGCTGAGGATGCTGACGCTGAGGGCGGAGCTGGACGGAGGAGTCACGTGAATGATGGAGGCGTCCACCGCCTTTGAGATCGTCTCAGTGGAGCCTTTGGCCGGTTCAGGCTTCGGAGGCTGCGGTTTCACCTGCTCCTCCCCTAGATTTAAAATGAGAGCGGAACAACACCGGTCACTTCCTCTCTGTGCTGCTTTGATACAACAGGGTTTCTGTAGGTATCAGCAAATCTAATTCAATGCTTTTTAATGCCCTTTTAAATCTAATGCCCATGTCCAAGTGCAGATAGTTGGCCGTAAACAATAGTCAATTAACGGGTCTGCCTGTAATCACACTATACTTCCGATCAAAATTATTGAATGTTTATATAATGAAAATAAATTGAAAATAACAATGGGTGTTTTTCCATCAAGTGTATACAATTTTTTTTATGCTTCTGGACATTGAATTTAATGCTTTTTAATGCATCTCAAAATCAATTTCAATGCTCTTTAATGGCCCACGGAAACTCTGTAGAAACTCTTCCCACTCACGGTAGGTGGGCAGCTGGATGACCAGCGTGTCGTAGTGGTCGTAGGCCTTCTCAAAGTTGTTCTTGATGGTGTTCTTGTCCTCCTCCCCAAACATCTCGGAGCCTTGGCTGGCACGGATGAACTCTTGGTAGTGAGTCTCCAGTCTCTTGATGACGCTGCGGTACTCCTCGGGCCGCATCTTGGACAGCTGCCAGACGGTTCAGGAGAGGATGAAGCCGAGCCGACACACACACACACACACACTCGCGCGCAGTGAGGAAGGTGCGGGTGTGAAGCTCTGTCTTACCATATTCAGAGTGAGGGAGTTGATGTAGTTGATGTCCTTCAGGCAGTACTGCCATGAGATCAGACTCTTGATGTTGATGTAGAGCTGATTCCAGATGCCCATGATGGCCTCGTAATACTGCTCATTCCTGCGGAGGAGCAAAAACACCAGGTCTCAACGATAATGTGTCATTTCAAATGACACTTTTTTAAATGTAATTCAAATGATTACGAACAGGTTTTCTATTCTCCACAAAGGAAGTTGTTTTTCATCAGCATCTGTTGCTTGTCTGTCTGTCGGCGCGATTATGCGAAAAATAGAAGCCTGAAATCTATTCAATCTGCCAGCAGTGGTAAATTGCTAGTCAACTGGTCAGTTGACTGGGCTTGACGTGTCGATGCAGCTTCTACACAACCTTAACCCTTAAGAGCTCCTGGGAATGTTTTTTGCCCAGACCATTTTTTATTTTTAAGCCATTTTGGCTGCAGAAAAAATAAGAATGCCTCAAATTCATTGTTTCTGCTAAGCATTGACCCATCTGAGGCTCTAACAATAATAATTATCAAATCATCCTTTGATGCATTTTATGGAAATTATAAGATTTTTTTTTTCCTTTATCGGATTAAAATACTGTGGTTACATAAACAGACTGGCATTTAGAGGGTTAAAATCCCCCCAAATAATTAATATTTGGTAGATATATTTCAGGCAGGTTCTATAAGAAACAGAGGTATGTGTGTAACATGTTGTTTCTTTTATGATGGACGTCCTATAACATCAGCAAACCTGGAGGTGTGTGCAAACTTTGGGGTATTTTTTGAAGATATGAAACACGATGTTTGGATGACAAGTAAATAAATAACTGTAGTGTAGAGACACGGATCTGCTCTCTGTCCTTTGGAAGAAACCCCAGTTCAGTGGGAAGCTCTCTGAGGACCATCATGTCTTCCTCTCAAACAGGCTGAGCAAAGGAGTCGTACTTGTTGGCGATGCCGATGCTGAGCGGGTTGGGCGGCGGGATGAGCAGGCACACGGACGGGATCATCATGTCCAGGCCTCCGGGTCCCGTCACCAGCCACTTGCTGCGCTGCGAGTTGTCCTTCAGGATGCCCTCGTTCCCCTTCAGGATCCCTTTCTGCGGACGTGCAAAGAGTGAGAAGGTGGCGGCAAGCTTAGCTGGCGGCCGGCGTCAGCGTGCGAGTCCACCTCACCTGGTCCTGCTTGAAGTCGCAGAGCGCCTGCAGGATGATGGGGCTGCTGCTCCTCTCCTCTGGATTTCGGGGTTTCAGCCTGACGATGGTCTTGGACTTGTTGACCAGACTTTGGACCTGCCGCTTGTTCTCCATGATTCGCTCCCTCTCCATCTGTGAAGGAGCGCAGAGAGGACGTGACTCAGCTGATCACACATAATCTCAACATCACTGATCCACATTTTGGTGCCACCTATGGTGCCACCCATATTTGCATGTTTGTTTGCTGATGACAAATATTGATGCCTATATTCATGACCGTTAGACTCAGTGAGGGAAAATTCACCCAAATTCCCTGAAAATTCATTGATGATGTCATTTAAAAATATTGCATTAGACATGTTTGCATGCATGTCTGCTTATAACAAACCAACATGTTTCATTTTTATACATGGATATGAGCAGCTACACGCAGCTACTATACATTCCCCCCAATTCCCCCCAAATTCCCATGGAAAGTTTCCAACTTTGAAAATTCCCGCAATTTTGCAACCCTAGGTACAATTCACTATTTTCACTTTTGTAACTATGGCTTCTTCCTTTGGGTGTGTACTGCATCATTTGTCTTGCTTTTTACTTGCGTTTCTCCCTCAGGTTATTTGATGCAGCGGGTTGCCAGCATGCAGTCCGGCCGGTGGATAGTTTCAATTACAATTAATATCTTTGCACTTTTAAACTCTACCGCACGCCTGCAGAGTATGTACTGTATGCAAACACATTCTATTCACCCCTGAGAAACTGGCCCGACCAGTCCAGCAGACCAGCGTTAACATGCAAATTGCTTGAGCAGCCGCGTTACAGAACAAAGAGAGCAGCTGAGCTCGGAGCTCCGCGGCTGCAGGGCGGCTGTGGTGGCTGTGGCTCACCTCGAGGGCCTTCAGCAGCTCCGACAGGTTCTCCAGCGGTGTGTTCTTGTCACAGGAGAACTTGCTGCGGATGGTCTCGTGCTGCTTCTGCAGCTTGGCGTTGGTCTCGTTGGCCTCCTTGAAGAACTGGAGAGGAGGGAAGGTTGGTTAGTGTTGAGGCGGGAAGCGGGACGTGCGGCAGCGGTGGCGGTGAAACTCACTTGGCTATAGGCGGCGTTCTCCTTCAGATGCACGTGGATACACTTGGTGATCTGGAGAAGCCAGCTCCACTGGGTCTGCAGGGTGTCCATGTAGGCCTGCAGGCGAGCGTGTGACAGTCAGCACAGCGACCAATCAGCTGCAGGTCAGGAGGTCAAACATTTGTAAAATAAGTGGACCTCAATCTTATCTGATGCAGGATGGTTGTTGCTCAGGAGGCCGTCTGCTTTCACTTTGAGCTTGTTGAGATCCTTCTCCTTCTCCTCCAGGTCTCTCATCAGCCTCTGTCAGAGCGGCAAAACATCAGAATCAAGGGGTTCAAGGGGAATATTTTTCCATACAATAGTTTCCATTTTCCATACTTTTCCAGAACTGGGAATTTATAAAACAAATTCCATACTTTGCCATACTTGCTTAGGAGCCCTGAGGATCAGAGAGCTGTGTGTGTGTATGTGTGTGTGTGCGTCTGTGTGTGTGTCTGTGGGGGGGGGCTTCTGACCGAGTAGCTCTCCTGCTTCTTGGGGATGTACTGATCGATGTTCTTGTCTCCCCAGTCGAACATCAGCTCCTCCTCCTCCCGCTCGTTCACCCACATGATGGCGCTGGAGATCTCCTCGATGATGTTCTGAAGCTCTCGCAGTTGGCTCACACGGCTGTGGGACATTTTCTGGAGAAGAGAGAGATGGTGTGTGTGTGTGTGTGTGTGTGTTAGACAGCACGGTGAAGACAAGGAGGATGTGCAGAGCGTTGATGTTTGAGCGCCGGCCGACCTGCAGGTTGTCCCACTCCTGCTCCAGGACGTGGAGGTTGGACTTGTCGCCCCTCATGTTCTGAGAAGGGAGAGCTTGGTTTAGTGACAGTCCAGCTCGGACGTGTGAGAAGCGCGAGAGGTGTGAGGTGTGTGAGAGGTG
>CAESWR010002632.1:698908-709276 GCA_903171835.1 Mullus surmuletus | reverse complement strand
TTTTTTTTTTTTACAGTGTAGAGGATGTGGAAACAATTGTAAAATCAATATTATCCTTCCTGTATTTGTGACGAGCAGCCTTTGTTGTGTATAAATGGCTGTAAAACCTGATACAGTGGACTTCACGCAAAGAACGCCAGAATGCTGGTTCCCATTTCTGCAGAAATTAAAAGACGTCTTCCAGAAGACCTTGAATTTGCCTCTGCTAAACAACTTGGATAAAAATCCACCACAGCCGCTGTCAAATTCCATGCAGGATTTTGCTTTTTTTTGGCAAAGGACTAAATACCGCCTACAGAAGCCAAAGCCGGGGCCCTTTCCCGCAGTTTAACAAAAAAGAAAAGACACACAGAGGCGTCTGCGAGAAATAGCTCCGAGCCAAATCCAGGCGTGACATTTCATCTTTGTTTGACTGACAGAGAAACCTGATGCAGGTTTGAGTGACGTCTCCTCGATTTCACATGTCAAAACACAAACTACTTCACTCGTGAGCTCCAGCAAGTCTAACAGGTTGACCAGACAAATGTGAAATAAGGTCACTAGTTAACTAGGGCAGAGAAATGTATGTTGCTAGTTCACCAGTGACGGCCAAAATGCTCACTAGTGAACTGCCTAAAGCCTTCTTTACCCTTGCTAGTTAACTAGGTGGACCAACATGCTGACTGGTTAACTAGTAAAAGCAAGATATCTAGTTGGCTCTTCATAAACCTCTTTGCAGCAGTCAAACAGTTTCGAGGTATAAAAGAATGGAATTCACTGCCTATACATATCAAACTCTCCACTAACATCAATCAATTTCGTATTAGTAAAAAAAGATCTGCGACATTTGTATGTGTATGTATAGTTATATAAGATATAAGTGTGTGATATAAGATGATATATCTATATTTGTTTATGTTTTTGTATTTAGGTATATTATCGACACACATACTGATATGTTTATTGAGATATGAAATATATATATTCACACACACACACACATATGTGTATATACATATACATATACATAAACATATACACTGTATGTATGTCGTGTATGTAAGTGCTATCCGAGTACACTGATTCTTTGGGAGATGATGAAATATGGAGGTACAATGTTTTGTTTGTAACTTGTCCCACTTTGACCCAAGTATGAAGGTCACAGTGTTTATTTCTATCTCAATTTTAGTTTCTTTTCTTGTGTTTTCTTGATATGTATAATTCTGCTGACCCCAGGATGAATAGCTGCAGCAAGTCTGCAGCAAATGGGGATCTGAATAAACTAAACTAGCGGCTCTAAAAGTGTGTGCTTGTTCACTAGTGAATGCACACTGTTGAACTACTTAAAGCCTCCTCCCAACATGTTTACTAGTTAACTAGTAAAAGCAAAATATCTCGTTGTTGATTCGTAAACCCATTTGCAGCAGTGCTCTGATTGGCTCTCCAGTCCAAAAGGAAAATGACAACCAATAAAGACTTCATTTGACCTAGTTTACTAGTTGACATGTTGCCTCAGAAAATGCAAGTGAACTTGAGGGTCGAAGGAACAGTGCTGGCTCGTGAACTAGTTAGGGTCATGTGGGATGGGATCGACTGTGTCCATTTAATGGCTCATTTCATTATTTCACAGTGAGGTGAGAACTGGTGAGCAAACAGTAAACACAGAGTTATCAGAGTTCCAAACATCAAAAGCTTTATTTTAGGTAGCAAAGTTGACATTTGTTAATCAACACATTTGTCATTTAAAACCATTTGAAGAAAATAATGTTCCTATCCATGTTCCTATGAAGCCACACAATCCAGATTCCTCACAAATATTCCGTAAAGCAGCTAATTTTTTTCTTTAACTTTATTATGACAGCATTTGAAAACATAAAAAAATACGAAACATCAGATCTTACTGCTTAGTGGAAACAAAGAGGACATTAAAAGCAGAATACGCACACATAAATCATACAAAGTCCCATCAAATATTTTCAGTGCAAGCCCACCCAGCCTAATCTGCCCTCCATAAATCACTTTTACAAACTCACAGCACACTGTGATTAATCTGTTGATCGTGGCACAATATACACTCGTAAAGAAAAACAATTCATAACATCACCTTCTATTGCACACAATTTATACAGCTTTGGCACCAAGTTCTGTTGGATTATAATACTTAAAAAGACCATTTTTCGGGAGAAATAATGTTGTAAAAAGAGCGAAACGACACAACAGAGACTTTGAAACGTTTACTCTCCTTTGGTTGGTCGCCTGTAACAACCAAATTACCCTTTAAATGAAGAGTTGAATCCAAATACTTGAGTTAAAGCGACGGCCGCAGTGCGCCTAATTAGTTAGTTCGATGCACTCAAAGGTCACATGGGCAGCTTCAAATATGACAAACACACAAACACAGAGCCCGGCCAGAGCTTATTTTAGGGAAACTCATCCTGAGGTCAAATGCAACACAACTTTCGGGAACTCTGCTCACTCCCACAGCGATTGCGTGCGTTGCCACACTTACAGGCTAATTACAGTCATTTTCTGTGGGAGTTTTGATGAAAGATGAGGCATCTCTGAGTTATTTCATAACCAAACTAAATGGAAACACACAGCTGCGTCCTCTCCTCTATGCACTCTCTCTCTCTTCTCTCCTCACTCAGAGTTTTGGTGTTTGAGTTGTTGTTGAGTTGAGGCCTCTAATGGAGCGAGCGAGCTCAGGCAGATGACAGGCTCCCAAATGGCGCCCTTGGGCAGTCCAGCTGAAGTCGGTGGCTCCTCCCCCAGCCAGGCAGGCACGTTTTGGAACCACCAACGTTCATGAAAGCACTGATGATGCGGCGCCGCCTGGCTGGGTGTGTGTGTGTGTGTGTGTGTGCAGCCTCTTAGGGAGGAGATCAGGTCAAACGTTCAGGATATGTTTTCTGATGAAGCCTGAGGTTCCGATTTCACACGTTCTTGTTGATTGTAAATTCTGTTCTGATACTGATATATTTGTACCGTAAGAAAGCAGACTTTATTTGACTCACTTTTCAGGTCATGCAAATGCTTCTTTAAAAGGGTTTAGTCCCGATTATCTGAGATATTGAAAGTTGGCAGCAGATTTGGACAGAGCTACATCCTGGTATGCAAGAGATTTATACACTTTGTTGTTGACTACAATCCAAAGTGGCTTACTGTGACAGAGTACACTACAATGAGGAGTAGAGTTACAACTAGAACAGGTTGTTCAGTTCAGCCAATAGTTTTTTTGTAATGGTATGTCAACACGGGTGTGTCTCTGGAAATGCTGAACAAGTCTGCTTTAAGCTCTGGAACTGGATTCAGCACTTCTCTCAGTGACAGACACCTTCTTGTGCTGTACAAGCACCCTTTGGCTGCCGTGTAACCTGGGCGTGGCCTCAAAGTCCTCATTTGACCCTGTGGAAGCCACTGAAAAACTCTTCATCTGCACAGCGTGACCTCCGACCTCCAGGCCCTGCCTTGCAGAAGCCAAGTGTGCACTCTGCACCGCCCCTGCCGAGCCGTTCTCCACCACCAGCACTTGCCTGGACCTGGAGACGGTGCCCTGCGCTGCCTGCCCTGACCCCGCTCCTCCTTGCTGCCGGTCTATCAGAACAACGCCCTGCGAGCCCTGGAGGCCACCAACCTGCATCAAGCCCTGCGAGCCTTGAAGGCCGCCAACCTGCACAAAGCCCTGCGAGCCCTGGAGGCCGCCAACCTGCACCAAGCCCTGTGAGCCCTGGAGGCCACCAACCTGCATCAAGCCCTGCGAGCCCTGGAGGCCGCCAACCTGCACAAAGCCCTGACTCAGCCCCGCCTGACCCACCGCCTGCTGCGCACCCCCTGCAACCAGCACCATCTGGGGTTTAGACTCGACCACATACATGGGCGTGGCGGCGACGTACATGGCGGGCTGCTGCATGAGCACCGTCTGACTGGGAACCACGATATTGTCCTGCACCTGCACGCTGGACAGGGCCGAGGAACCCTGGACCCTCTCAGCAACTCGCCCCTCCTGCACAACGGTGGACACCTCCGAGGTCATGTTGGAAGTGTTGATGGAGCTGACGTGGTCCCTGACTCGTTCGCTGTGTGTGTGGACATTGGTGTGAGTGGAGGCGGGCATCATGATGGGAGACGCTGGCCTGGGCGGGGGAATGGAGACGCTGGCGGCAGCCGACTCGGTTACCAAGGAGGACCCGTGGCAGATCTCGGCTAGAGTTTTGAATTTTGGGCCGAGGTCATTGAGGAAAGAGAGGTCGTCGTCATTCTCAAGAAGGCTGCAGCAGCCGACCGAACCGGCGAGGGACTCCTGCCCTTCGTAGTCGTAGACCATCAGAGCGTCCTTGTGCTGGGACTGCTGGGAGGCATGGTTGGATTTCTGCAGAAACAACCACAATCATTCAATCATGTCCTCTCCCTTACCAAAGTTCTTTCAATGACTCTGAGACACTCACGGTGGAGTAGTAGTCCCCCAGGAACTGATTGGATAGAGCCATGCCGTCAAAGACCCCGGTCCTGTACTGGGAGAAGTAATGCTCCGCTCCGGTGTTCATCCCACCGTCCATGTACTGGGACTGCATCTGCCCACCTGAGTAGTTGTACTGGTTGTACAGGTGCATGTTCTCAGCGGTCAGGGTGGAGGCGTTGTGGCCTCCAAGTGCCATGTCAGCCGTAGCAGCGCCACCCATCTCGGCCAGCCCTGCTATGTAGCCTTTCGCCCCGAAGCTGTTGACGTCCCTCATGTTCACGGCAGCGCTGTCAACTTCCACTGGAGCTTGTAGGAGCGGCATTTCCTATCAGACACACACACCGGTTAATTGTTTTAGAGGGAAGTGACAATTATCCAGCAACAGGGGCCGCCACCGCCACGGACAAACACTCTTGTACCTTGTCCTCTCCCTGCCCCTCCGTGTGGTAGGCGATCAACTGCTGTTTGGTGTCGAAGGGGATGGCCTTGAAGTCTCCTCCAACACCTCCACACAGGCAGAACAACAGCAGCAGAGGCACCACTGAAAGATGATTGGGGGCAAAGAACATTGAATCACATTACAGGCACTTTAATGAAATGAGTTAGCTCATACTGTTGTTGATGACTGTGTGTAATCATCTGCTTCGTAGAAAAATGCCTCCGCTAAGCCACCCCATTATTTATCTACCAACATGCTGCGACCTGTGAGGTAAGTCAAGCTTGTAACAATGGTGAGAGCCAATGAATCATATCGATGTGAGGGAATAAAAACACTCACAGAGCAGCAGCAGCAGTCCCAGGAGCAAAAGCAGGACGCCGAGACCTCCAAATCCTGCCGTCTTCGTACTCCGGGATCTGCATGCTTTGGTGTTTTCCACACAAGTGCAGACGGTGACGTCCATGATGGGGACTTCACCACACGCCTTCCCCTGCTGGTCCTTGACTTCCACCGCCACTTGGTATATGCCGGGCCACAAGTCTGCCTGGTCTCGCAAGATAGCAGTAGTATCTGAAGAGGGAGTGCATGCAAATTAAGACATGCTGAACAAATGATCAACATCTTTACACAGTAAGTAAGGTTTATTTGTATAGCGCTTTTCACAGATTAAAATCACAAAGTGCAAAAAACAGAACATTTGGTAAGATTTCGCATCAATAAAAATCCAAGTGATTCAGACCTACATAAAAATATATAATAAATAAAAATATAATAAAATAACACGCGGTACCAGCTAAAAAACAACTAGCTTGATGGTTTCTTTGACTGGAAACGTAGCCACAGTCGGGGTCAGTTATTTCAGTCCATAATGGGGTTATGGGTCCATATTGCGGTTACTGAAACATTGTGAATAAGGTGTTTCCATGCGTGAGCAAACAGGGTTGTTCCTGTATCCATGGTGATTGTAATCAATGGTGATATCCTGATCAAAGCAGCCACGCTCGGAGAAGGTCTGGACCTTTTTGTGGATCTGTCTATCCCGCTACTTTCTAGCGTCTCCAAATGCCAGGATGTTTGTGTCTTTCATCACACTGATGAAGTGATTGGTTTCCTCCTCACTCCAAAAGTGTGTTGCTCTCGCCTTTGGCCATGTTTACAAGGAGTTCCTGGACTCCAAAGACCAAGATTCATTGCTGATAGAACATGAACACAACACTAATTCATCTTCCTTTTGATGAGGAGATCCTGATAGGAGGAGACATCATCACATCTTCACCTTAGAGGAGGAGGAACCAGGGGGAGAGGAGGGGGTTTAAAACCCACAATATGAGTATATTCCACCTATTCAAATGGGTTATTGGTGTTTTCATGGTTGCTTGCTAATATCCCCAAAAACAAGGATATCATTTGACCTCTCATCTGTTTTCCCTTGATTTTATTTCCCATAATGTGCTTACAAAACACGTCTCTGGTTTTTGCTTCAGTTTTACTTTGAAACAAGCACAATTTTCTCATCTTTCATTAAGAAATATAAAGAGCTATTTAACTAACAGTAAAACTTTATGGATACGGATATGAGGACCTCTCGGGGGCAAAAACCTCATGATCTTGCAGAGGGACGTACCGTTGAGGTGCTCCACAGACCACTTCCCCTGGCTGCTGCCTGGAATCACGGTGAAATCAAACGGTGCGGAATTTGGGAACTCGTCTCTGTCCACAGCCGTGACGTAGATCACATTGTCCTCCAAGCACATGGTGTGAGTTGTCGCAGTGATTTGTGGGCAGTGGTCGTTGAAGTCCTCCACCTGAATGGCGATCGTCCCTGTGGCCGTTTTTGACGGCATGTCTGAAAGGCAACCAAAGCAAATGAAATCCTGGCCCAGACGTGCGGCCATGGAGAGAAGAAAAGAGGTATTTACAGCCCTCACCAGTGGAGATGACAATAATTTCTGCGTAATACGTTCCATTGATCAGGAACTTAGACTCTCGGTCAGGCAGCTTGTTCAGTCTGATGTCAGCTGTTTTTTCATCGATAATCAACCAGTTGTCATCGTCACGAAGTTTGGCATATCTGAAAGGTAAATCCATGCATGAGAGGAAGACACGCGTGCATCCAAACACCATCGGAGATGTTGGAGGTGAGAGCATACCGGACGTTGGTGGCCGTCTGCAGAGTGTCGCTGTCGATGGCAGCGTAGGTGGTGATGATCTTGTTCAAGGAAATGGAAGTTTGGTCCTCAGACAAGGTCACCACTTTGACCGTCGGCTGGAAGCGGGGCCCTTCCTTCTGGTTGACCACGTTGATTTTAACAGGGTAGGGTTTGGACCCGGTTGCTGGAACCATGGTGTTTCTGAAATCGTACTTTGCCTTGTTGTTCACGGACACTTCCAAGTTGAGCGACTTTATCTCCTCGTAGTCCAGCGCCTGCACGATGAGATGACGCGAGGGTTCATTTCACTTTTCCCACATTTAAAGCTCATTCAAGTGTGGCTTTCACTTTCCGACCTTGTTAATCATGATGATTCCCTCGTTGGTCTCGGGGTCTGTTTTGATGCTGAAGTAGCCGCCCTCGTTCCCAGAGACGATATTATAAACGGCGAGCCAGTTGTCAGTGTGGATCACGTCCAGGTCGACGGCTTGGACCCTCATGACTTCCATATTGATGGTGTTCTCCTGAATACTCCCTTCATACTGCAGATAAAAACCCCTTCAGACCTGCATTCAAAACGCCACACACATCAGATTATGATGGACTCGGGATGACAGTCGCACTTACAAATTCTTTTTCCAGAGTGGGAATGTTGTCATTGATGTCCAGGAGTTTGATCTTAATTTGTCCAGTTCCGGTGTTTCCTCCCACTTGTCCATCCAAATCTGTTGCTCTTATGGTCAGCGTGTACGTATCCTTTACCTTAACAAGACAGGGGATACAATTCAGTGACATCCAATCAGATCCAGTTTGAACCCTTATGAGTTTCTGGGGCCGTTTTTTGTCCAGAAGTTTTTTGACCATTTAGAGGGGCAAAATCCCCCCCAAACATTTGATATTATGTATCTTTCAGGCTGAAGCTGATTAACAAGACTAATTCAAAGTTGAAAAAAAAATAAGAATATATAATATGTTTAACAGCAATCCTTTGGAAGGAGATGCTTTTTTACAGTTTTTATGGAAGGGACCTTTTTGGCCTTGAGGGACGATTGAGAACGTTTTTCAAAGGAACTCTTAAAGGTTAATCAAAGGCCGCTCAAGGAAAAATAAAAATGTGTCAGCCAGTAGCCCCTCTGTAGTGGAGGCCGAGCGAGGTCCCTCACCTCCCTGTCGAGGCTGTTCTGTCGGACCATGACCTCTCCGGTCTGAGAGTTGATGTAGAACATTCCGCCCACGTTGCTCTCCTCCACGATGCTGTAGTGGATCTGCGAGTGGCGGGTGCCCTCTTGATCAGCGTCTGTGGCAATCACTCTCATGACAACAGTGCCTGTGAGTCATGCAGGAGAGAGTTGTTACACAGGAAATGATGCACACAGAGAGAGAGAATGCGAAATGTTTCCAGATACGGAGGAGTTGATGTTTGACGATACCTGCCGAGCTCGCCTCTTCGACGGAGCTGACCTGCTGGGCTTTAATCACGGGCACGCAGTCGTTCTCGTCCACCACCGTGATCATCAGGTCAATGTCCTTCTCTGCACGCGTCCCGTCCACATATCTGGCCATGCCTTTCAACTGCAGAAAAAGACAGAAATCAAGAGCGGGACAGGAGAGGGAGCGACTGACAGGAGGGAGGGGCTACCGACAAGGGGGAGGGGCTACCGACAGGGGGGAGGAGAGCTCATACTTCATAAAACGCGATCTCTTCTCTGTCCAAAATGGAGTAGATTTTCACATAGCCGGTTTCTGGGTTGACACCAAAGACACCGATTGGGGGCTGGTCGACGCCGGGCCCCGTCAGCGAGTAGATGATCCTGGTGAAATTCTCCTTATCAGAACGAATCTGGAACAAAACACAAGATGATTGAGAATTTAGGTCAAACAATCAATCAATCAATCGATCAAAGGGAAAAAGGTGAAAACAAAAAAGCAGGCGGTGAAGCTGTGAGGAGACTAATTACACCACAAAGTCATAAAATCTGACAACCAACAAATGCCTCAAAACCGCAATTCCACACACCTACACTTAGCATTCCAACATCAAACACAGGTGTGTGTGTGTGTGTGTGTGTGTGCGTGTGCGTGCCTGACTGTCTGTCTGTCTAAGCATTTAAACAATGTTGCATTTACACATGTGTTTAGTCTGAAGTGACTAATTGCACTGTGGATGTTTGCCAACGCCTGCTGGGCTGCCAAACACACACACACACGTGCACACACACACACACACACACAGACGCACACCTGTAGGGTGTAATGACACTACTTAGTGGTAATTTTTTAGGCTGGTTAACCATCACGGTCAACCTCATTGTGTTAGTGTGTGTGTGTGTGTGTGTGTGCGTGTGTGTGTGTGTTGAAATCGCGACTGAGATGGACGCACCCTGGCGATACTCTCCAGGCCGGTGTAGTCATGGTTCTCCTTCAGCTGCCGGGGAGCGATGATCCACTCCCTCTTCTGTCTCTGCAGCCACGTTCCCTCTGAGCTCACCAACACGAGCTGCACGTGAAAGGAGAGCAGTGGCCTTCATCATCATCACCATCATCATCACCATCATCACCATCACCATCATCATCATCATCACAGCCAGAACCAGAGCATAAAGTTGTTATTTACATTTACAACCAAATAACACCTGAACTCTAAATCAATCACACGTCCGTGCTGTTGTTTGACCAAACGGTGGAGTTTTCCTTCTGATGTGACGACGTTGTGAAGCTCGGAGCTGCTGGGTGACACAGAGCTGCTGGAAGATGAGCTCATACCTGCTGAAAGGTCAGCGTGGGGTCGCAGTGAGTCACCACATTGCACCACCGTGAGGCCAGAAAGACACTTTTCACATTTACAGTTGGACATGAACACGTTTGAAAGAGCGCGGCTTCGTTTGAGTGGCGCTCGACCTGCTGCCCAAAGTGCCTCACACACACACACACACACACACACAGACTCACACACACACACACACACAGACTCATACACACACACTGCAGAAAAAATCGATATTAAAACAGATTGAAGGGAGTTACAGGTAACTACAGGTGAAGATGAAGAGAAAAAATAAAGAGAAATCTAAGTTGTTTCGAATACTATTACGTGTCAGGAACACACACACACACACACACACACACACACACACACTACAGATAAAGAAACAATGACTTTAGATTTTAAGAGTGATTTTAGGTATTTACAGGTAACGACAAGGAAAATAAGTGAAATCTGTTCAATTGTTTGGAATTCTGTGTGTCCTGATCACGCACACACACGCGAACACGCACACACACACACACACACGCGCACGCATGACAGATAAAGCAACAATTGTGTTTTAAGAGTGATGGGG
>CAESWR010002632.1:610305-625770 GCA_903171835.1 Mullus surmuletus | reverse complement strand
CCCCCCCCCCCCCCAGAGGAGGCGCCGTGTTCAGAAGGAATCGTGCCAGCGTGTTCATGTGCTGGCGTGTGCGGCGGCGTCTGCTAACACGCTCACACACGCCGGAGGGGAGACAGAGAGGACGAGTCAGAGACGAGCGGAAGCAGACCGAGATTTATCACCTCTGCCTGATTTCAACACGTCACAAGCACCCGCTAGTCAGCAGCAAAATGTTAATAACTAGTCAAACATCAATTAACCATTAACCATTAACATACACTTCAATGCACAATTAAAGGCCAAAATGTTCACTACTTAACTGGTTGAAACCTTTGACCTGTTACGTTTTCAAGCCTCCGCGAGGCCCGAAGCAATATCTCAATTACTGCTAATGATACTGTTATTTGATCATTTACACACCTACTATACTTCACACTTCATATTCAAAGTAATATTTAAGTGTGATACTAAGTGCCATCTGTGTCAACTCAAAGTAACTAAATAAACCAAGCATTTACTGTGAACACAATCTGATGTATTATTTATCCAGTTTTAAATGAACTGCTAAAGTAAACAAAAACAGCTTTAAATCTAACAAGTTCTTAAATAATGATGTTAAAGAACAGATGCAACTGAAACTTGGTAACAAAATGGTTTATAAATAAAATATGACATTGACTAATTAGATCTGAAAACTATGAAAAAATGTGCTAAACCTTTGGTAGAAATGGGAAAAAATATGAATTAAGTACAGCAATACAAACATTTGGTTTTTATGTAGCTTAGAACCTGTGTTTCGGGGCTTTTTTGGATGCAAAATAATTTACAACATCAATAAAAGAAATCTGATGGCTGACTTTGTGGTTTATACCTCTTACTGCCAGTCCACTCAGTCTTTCTTCTGCCATTGAAGATTTGGAAGATTCATTTCAGCTTGGAAAAGCTCCGCTCTGCAGTCGCTGTTCACATAATATTGTGTTTTTGCAGATGAAAATATATGGTAATTCATCGTTATCCTGAGTGTCAGGCGGTGAACTCACCAAACTGCAAACCAAACCAAACCAAAAGCTTCACTTCCAACTGTTTGAACTCCCCGTCAGCAGCAGAAGTCGAAGCCTCCTCAGTGTCACCTTCTTCACCCACAGGTTGGTGGTCCAACAAACCAGTGACCACAATCCGCTTCTAAACGTCTTTTTTTTTACTTCCAGCAGCCACTGAGGCGCTGAACTCATGGGCAAGTTGATCATCTCCCAAGTGGGGTTTTCAATCAAAGGTTCTAAAGTGAACTCCATTATTTATGCAGTTAAAACTAATTTCTCACAGTGTTCGATACAGAGCGACCATGAATCCACACTCTCATTTCATTGGTCAGCCTGGACGAGCCCCCAAATTTATTACGCTCCCCTAGAACAGGGGTCACCTACACCTGTTCATCAATGACATTTTATTCTGTTGCTATTCTTCTTTAATCACGTATATTTGAAAATGACAATACCTTTAAAAGAAATAATCCAAAATATGTTATGCATGAAGTTTAGATAAGTGTAGGTGAACTCTGACCTATTTTAGTTCAAAGGTCAAAGAAAAATGGGTTATTTCAGAAAAGTGTATCAGACTGGTAGCCCTTCATAAGACTCAGGAAGTAGCTCTCAGGGTCAAAAAGGTCGGTGACCTCTGACCTAGAAGTGAACTAAGAAAACAGCTCTCGTGATCTTTAAGGTGTCTTAGCGAGCGCTGCTTACAAAACCACCCAGAGTCTATCAGCAGGATCGATGGACGTAAATAGAATAAAAAAAGAGCCAAAATGAAGTGAGAGGAAGCAGAAGGTGTGCAGGATAAGAAGTGCATGCAGCTCCAAAGTGCTCAACACGAAAAGCCAAGCAGTTCCAACTGATGGTGTCGACCCTGCGGTGACACACGAGAGCCTGAGCAGCCAAACTCCAGCCCCCTCCTCGCTCAGCTGAGGGGCGACAGCACAGCTCAGAGCACTGGCTGCTGATCAGCAACACAACCAACCATTTCTACACACACACACACACACACAAACACACACAAACACACACAAACACACACATCATAAAAATACCTTTTTGGATTTGAATTTTTTACATATCAGACCTTATTAGGGAACTAGATGGAATCAGCATGTTTACTAGTTTACTAATAAAGTGACAATGTCCACTCGTTGACTAGTAAACCCATTTGCAGCAAGACTAGTGGGTCCACAAGTGTATACAGGCTGACTAGTGAAAGGCAAAATGAGCACTAGTTAACTAGTTGTGAAAAAATGTTAATGATGAGGTGGGGGCGGGACTGAGGCTTCCTATTGGCTCGCCAGTCCAAAATGAACAACACCAACCAATAAAGACTTAGGCTTCTGTTATTATCTCATCTGCTTCATTCGACCAAGTTCACTAGTTAACTTGTGCATTAAAATGTATGTTAAAAGTAATCTAGTAAAGGCCAAAATGTTCGCTACTTAACTGCTTCAAATTCTTTGACCTTACTAGTTAACCAGTTGGAACCAACATGTTTACTCATTTACCAATAAAGGCAAGATATCTATTAGTTGTGGAGTAAAAACCCATTTGCAGCAGTACTAGTGGGTCTAAACAGGTTGGCTAGTGAAAGGCAAAATGAACACTAGCTCACTAGTTGTGAAAGAATGTTAATGATGAGGTGGGGGCGGGGCATGCACTGAGGCTTCCTATTGGCTCTGCAGTCCAAAACGAAAAGTGGGAACCAATAAAGACTCAGGATTGTGTTATCATCTCACCTGCTTCCTTAGACCTGGTTCATGAGTTAACATGTTGCCTCAAGAAACCCAACAGGGCAACTTGAGAGTGCGTCTTGCTGTGTATACTGTATTTGGTTAACCTTTAACTAGTTAAGGTCTACTTGGAGCTTACTGGTGAACGAGTGAGGCTTTAAAGTTGTTGATGTCAACGAGTGAGAGCCAAAATGGCCGCCTGTTACCCTGCACACACATTTTGCTTTACTAGTGAACTAGTTATGTCCAAGATGAGCAATCAGTTAGGAAGTTACACATATTGTTCTCACAAGTTAGCTATTGGAGCAAAATGAATGCAACTAGTTAGCAGATGAAGTGCTGTGACTGCCACACGTTACTTAGTGACATGGTGTCACGTGACCAGTCAACTAGTGAGACCAAATGTTTTCCAATAGTTAGCCCTAGTTAATAGCAGCAAACAATTTTCTGCACTAGTTTGACCTTAATTCATGTTGGACTAGACGCTGGGTTGGTATTTGCGCGCCGCTCTCGGAGTCCTTCACCGCGGCCCCTCGTGTTTGCAGCATAAATCACTGCTTATTGGGACTTTTTGTGATGAATCTACATGGTGTGCCGACAAACTGCGCCCTGCTGCAAGGCTCGCGTAACCATGGAGGCAGCGGGAAACGTGACCTTTAAAAGCTGCTTTGTTGAGCAATCCATTCCTGCAGACGCGGCAGCACGCAGCCTCCGTGTCCTCAGCAGAATTAGCCTGATTGAGCACGGCCCAAATTGGATCAACCATATCTTGCATGCTGGAGCCCGAAGCCCAGTGAACCGCCGGGACTGGGAGGCAGCCAAACACTGGCCGGCCAGTTGGCGGGACGTCGTGCAGTCCAAAGCCAGGGAGGGTCTCAGCCCCCCCGCTCTGAACAAAACAACCCCCCGTCCTCAACACATCAGTCACATCAAATCAAATCAGTGTCGCATAATTACTAAAGAAGCGATAATTAATAAAGAAGGGATGGAACTTTGTGTGTACTTCCTACATTTTTTTTGTACAGTGTGTTTTACTGATTATTTGATCTTATTTTGTTCCTTATTCAACTATTTTACTTTGTACTTCGTTTTTGATTTTTCAGAAGCACTAAGAGGACACGATGTAACATTTCTTTAACACAGTTTTCTTGCAATAACGTCTCGTTATCTTGAGAAAACAAAGCTTGTTTTCTCGTGATAATGACTTGTATTCCTGATTATCTCGAGATAACTTAGTTTGTCTCCAACAGAGAACTGTAATAACAGAGAACCATATAATGGGAAGAGAAATAAATGCAGCAGGAAGCACATCGTCCACATCGCAGCCTTTAAGAGCTGCCACTGACATTCAACGACAACGTATTGCTAACTTACACTGACTAGAAGTGACTGTGGCTGTTTAAGGGGCTGTTCATTAATTCATTATCCTGAGATACCCAATTCAATTTTCTCAAGATAACCAAATAAATTCATCCATCATCACGAAATAACACCACAAAAATCACTCGTTATCTCAGGAAAACAAGCTTTGTTTTCTCGAGATAACGAGAAAGATAAGTCATTATCATGAGAAAATGGCGTTAAATAAAATGTTAAATCATGTCCTCTGTTCCGTGTGAAATACATATCTTGTCTCTGAACTTATTCTTCGGCTTCATTGTGGACAACAACCAAAGAATTTCAAACTTCTAGGTTCCAAGTTTGTCCAATCTGTCACTTGGTAAACTGCATCTGTTTTTTGCTCATATCTCCCCAAAAGTAGGTTGAGCCCAAGATTGTCTAAGGAGACTACGACCAGTTTTAAAAAATACACAAAGGGTCAAACCTGACCCCCTGATTTTATTGCATAGTTGCTGAATGTTTTGCTTGTATCCCCCCAGCGGTGGGTCGTGTCCCAGTGGCCCTGCTTGACTCTCACATATAAACTTTTTGTTCCGCATTAACAAACGTTCGCACTCATAAAACAGTTTGACGCTGACGGCCGCGTCACAGGATGAAGCTCAAATCAGCTCTGCAAAATGAAGTGAAATATGAAGTTTTATCACAGATAGATTCCCCCCATTGCCTGATCTCTTCTGTAGCCCCCCCCCCCCCCCCCAGTGCGGTGAGTGTGGCCGTGCTGGGGAGACAGTTGCACAGCTGGGGGCTAATGCGGAGTGGGATGTCTGATGATGGAGGCTGCAGATGGAGATGTGCCACGGGAGATTAATCCCTCGTACAGTCAGAGGAGCTCCAGAGATTTTAATTATGCCCCCAAAAAGAAAAAAAAAGAGAGAGAGAAAAAAAAAACGGGGACAAGAAGCGCCGTCACATTAATAATTTATACGCAGCGACGGAGCGCTGCATGTCGTTCTGGCTCAGCTGAGGGAGTTTTTGTTTCCCCAACTACATTTTACAGTCGTGTTGCTGCACAGGGAGGAGGAGGGAGGGAGGGAGGGTCCGAGGGGGGAGGGTCCGAGGCGGGCGGCGAGAGCAGCGATGGGAGGGTCCCTCGTTCAGAAACGCTGCCAAGGCAGACAATTAGAGAACATGACATGCTGAGGTTTGTCTTTGAAAACTAATCAAAATATAGCAAAATGAGTGAGAACTTTATATAACCAACTATAACAGCATCAAGACAAGTGTGTGTGTGTGTGTGTGTGTGTGTGTTTGTACTCACTTATGTGCACATTGGGGTCACACACTCAACTTAAGACCGGTTGATTGGGGACGGCATGTGCAATTGGGGACAAAATCCATGTCCCCAATTAATAAAAGGTTGATTTTGTGTCAGTGGTTAGAGTTAAGGTTAGGGTGAGCTAAGGTTGTAATTAGGGTTATGGTAAGTCTCCAGAAAATCGAAGTCAGTCCCCAAAGGTCGGGTAAAAACACCTAAATACCCCAAAAGTGACTTAAGTGAGTATTTGTGTGTGTGTGTGTGTGTGTGTGTGTGTCTCTCTCTCTGTGCAGGCAGAGGTACAGTCTCTCAGCTGTGTGTCTCATGTGATTAATTAAAGGAAGAAACATTCAGAATAACATCAACAGTTTGGTGTTTTGCTGACACTGATTAAAAGTGGATATTGATCGGAGGATCGTCCCATGTCAAGTTATGCAGAAATAAATTGAACTGTGATGTTCAACCAACAGAAGAGGTGTGAACGTACGTACCGGTGCAGAAAGAGATTTCCTGATTACACTCCCACTAATTGTTTGCAGCATTTGGTGTCTGATTACATTTTTATGAAATTAATGCTAAATTGTTGGAATTGGAAAATGTGCTGCTTGGGGGAAAGGTGTTTCCTGCTCCATGAGGGACACGTGCTTGAATTAGTGCAAAGTAACTCGCAGTATATGAGGGTTTTCATGTGCAAATGAGCCCATTTTTCAACGGAAAAATTGTTGAGGCGGTTTTCTGTTTTTTATTTGGACGTATTTAGAAGAATCAATTTGCTCAATTATCCCATAACAATTATCTTCATAGCGTTAATACAGCATTAAAATGTAGTCAATACATATCGGAGACATGCCTCATTGTACATTATGTGCGTTGATTGCTTAACGGCTTTCTGCCTGATTTATTCTAAAGGGCAATCAAAGACCCCCCCACCGCCCCCCCCCAAAAAAAAAAAAATCTGCAATGGACTGAAGACAAATAGATAAATAATGAGACAAAGAAATCAATAAATAAGAAATGGGCATGAAATGAGCACATAGGCAGACAATTACCCAGTGTGTGTGTGTGTCTGTGTGTGTGTGTGTGTGTGTGTGTGTGTGTGTAGGGGCGGTAGCTGGTGCTCTGGCCTGCCTGTGTGTTTGACACGCAGCCTCACAAAGACACAAAAGGAAGCGTTTAAGCTGCTTCTGACTCATGCAGTGACGCATCTCTGTCCAAAGGGGGCCTCCACCACCGGGGCCACTGTTGCCCTCTGAGATTCCTTGAGAACGAGTCACAGCAGCCGTCAGCTCCATGATAAAGAACGGGGGGGGGGGGTGTCATGTTGAGTCAGGTTTTTACATCTGAAAACGTTGAGCCACAGCTTTTGTTTCAGTCAGAGAAGAAAGAAAGCTGTGGATTCCTCGTCTGTGCATCACTCGACGTGTGTGTCCACCTCAGGGTAGTGCCCCCTTCAGAGTAGCTGGGAGCTGGTTGTCATAGCGACATGGCACAACACTGCCCTGCTCATCACCATTTTTTTTGTGTTCTTGTCGCTCTGGAGGCATAAAGTTGATGAAAGTGAAGCATGGGAGCTTGAATGTGTTTGCTCGCAGCTGTGACCTCTGACCTTATATTGTGTCCTGAGAGAAAGTCCAGCCTGCATTCAGTGACATGAGACAGTGGGATTAAATAAAAAGAATTACAGTTACGATATGCTGTGTTTGGCAAATGGGTTCCTGTTTTTTCACAATCAGAATACTTTATTTATCTCTTGCGGGAAATTCTTGCGTCACAGTGCGACAATTAACATACACAGTAAAGTAAAAAACAGTAAAGCAATAAAGTAAAAAATAAAAATTACAATTCCCCCAATCTTAACAGTATAGAAAAAGAAAAGATATAAGAATAAAAATAGAAGATGGAAATAAACCCCATTTGAAATAACAATATTTACAAAATGGATACACCGCGGCGATGCCTCTGTATGTGCGGCGGTCGTGGAGAGTCGAGGCGAGCGCAGGACGAGTTTCTCAAAGTGGAAATACGCTCATTACTTCACTTAAGTTGAGCATAAAGACAAACACATTTGAATCAAATGGGAGCTGTGTCTTTCTGCCTCCAAGCTTCTCTCTGCTGCGACAAACCGCGACTCCAATCTGTCGAAGCACATCCAGAAGCCACATGCCTCTACTTTTAACAGTAACGCATTACTTTTTGGTGTCAGTAATAAACAAAGTAATTGAGTTACTGTTTGAATAAAGTAACTGTAACTAGTTACTATTTTTCAGTAAGTAGCACGACACTGGTGGAAGTCCTGGGTTGGTGCTGGATGTTGGCCCGTTTGGTGACGGCGCGTGTCCTGCAGAATGTGTAATGAATCCAGAGGACCAGAGAGAGAGCAAACATCACAGCAATTCTGAGGTCTCTGCACTGCTTCAGAATCAATTTTCAGATCCTTTTCATGGTTTGTGAAGCTTTTATCGGTCTTGGTCCCAGATACTTATCTGATTTGCTTTTAACATGTGAGCCCTCGAGAACTCACGGGTCCTCAGGCAGCAGCCTTTTAATCATTCAATCATTCCTTTGCAAACAAAACATATGGTGAGGCCTCATTCCATCACTTATCCATCCTTCGCCGATGGAACTGACTGAACTCCTCCGGAGAGCAGAGAATGTGGACATTTTAAAAGCAACCCTTTTAGCCTCGCTTTGAACTTAATTCCATGATGCTGATGATGACTCAATTTTTGTTATTTTATTGTATTATCATTTATCGTTGTATCCCGTTGCACTTATCTTTTTTATCTCATCCTTTTATCCCATTATACACTAGTGGTGTCACGATTTAGATTTTTAATCGAAATCAATCGAAATTACGTCACGGTCTCGATAATCGAAATCAAAGAGAGGATCAGCGATCTCCTCCCTCCACATCCGGAAGGTGAGCAAAGCGGAACCCGACAATGGGAAACACCACGAACGTGGCCGCACACATTCGCCGGCATCACAAAGATGTAGATTGAACAGCTGGGAAAACACCGTCACAGGTCCAGCCAACCAGTGCCTCCTCATTGGGAATCAATTCCCACAGACCTCAGCTCGCACTAAGACCATAACAAACGTTACTGGGCTTTTTATAGCAGCAGACCTGCAGCCGTATTCGGTGGTGGTCTGATGTTGTCAAAGAGGAGATTGAGCTACAAGATGGCTAAAGGGATTTCTGTGGATGCAAATCCACAGAAATGGTGGAAACACAATGAGCAGCCTCTGTGAGTTCTCATTTTTGTTGTTGTTTGTTTTTGCTGTTTTCACTTCACTGAAGACAAGGTTGTTAAATACATTATTTAAATTTGACCATCACTTGTGTGTAGCCCATCTTTTGAAATAAGATTTACTGTATAAAATGAGATGAATAAAACCAATGATTGTAGACTAAACTAGTCTAAAAATGGCATTGGCGTCTGTGCTGTAAGAAAAAGAAAAAGAATCAAGAATCGAATCGTGACCCTAAAACCGAAAATCAAATCGAATTGAGGATTTGTACAATCGTGACACCTCTATTATACACATATATTTTATCACGTCCTTTTTATCTAAGATAGCGTTTCCTTCTTTCCTCTATACTCCAGTGTTTTAATTTCTATGTGTATGTGTGTGTGAATCTAAGCACGTCACCCTGTCTGTGTCCCCTGTTTTTATAGTGTAAAGCATTTTTAGGTGCCGTGAAAAGTGCTATGAGAATAAAGATTGATTAATTGATTGATTGGTTGGTTGGAGTTGTAGCAGGATTCCATGGACCGGCAGGGACCTCGCCACGGACCGGTGCCCCACAGTTTGAGAAAGGGGGCGCTGTAGTATAGAAGAGCAGCCGAGCCGAGCCGAGCCGAGGTGGAAGCATGTGGTGGACAAGCTCTGTTTGATTCCTCTGACTGGTGATTAGAGCTGCTTATTCTAAACAATCAAGTCTGAAGTCTCACACCGACCAGCTGTGTAAGAACACACTCGCGTTTTCTTCTGCTTGTGTGATGGAGTGGAAGACTGGGATTGAGCGCTACAGCTGCTTATCAATTCTAATTTGGTCCGTTTCAGCTTGTTAGTGCCAGTCAGCGGCAGCAGCCACGGAGGAGCGCGTGTGAGAAAAGAACGTCCAATTAGACCTTTAATGAACATCAGGCCGAGCTCGGGTCCACCGAGGAGCGGGCGGGCGGGCGGGCGAGGGCACCCAAGCACGGCGGCGGGAAGTCTTCACACGGCCAAACTCTGTGATGTTGGGCGGGGGGGGGGGGGGGGGGGGGGGGGGGGGGGGGGGGGGGGGGGGGGGGGGGGGGGGGGGGGGGGCAGAGGACACGGGCCGGTGAGGACCACTCTCCGGAATTTAAAGTGGCTGTGGGACCAGATCGGGGCTGAGTTGATTGTTTGGGAAGATAAGGTAAAGGATCACTTGATTGGAAGGAATGAGGAGTTTGCAGTGCCGGCTGACAGAGGTGATGGAGTGTGCTGGGTGTGTGTCTGTGTGCGTGTGTGTGTGTGTGTGATATATCAGCGACCCTGGCTTCATTCCACTAGGAGAACCATTACTGTGATTCCTCGGAATTGCTTCTCTTGTTCTCTTGTTGTCTCAAAATAAAAGCTGGTTGTGAGGCAGTAAAATCTTCAAATCTGCCTCCAGGACGCCGACGCCAGCGCTATCACTGTGTAATCTTCATCAGCGCCGCCATTACCGCCTTCATCATTACCATCAACTTTGCTCGTTCCCGAGCGGCGACACACGGCCGATCCTCCTGATTGTACTTCCATAATATTCACATTTGTTCTTACAGACGGTTGGACCTTGAGCGCGTGAAGGATCAAACTTTGTTGTCTTTCAGATCGCCGGAGCGTCGGGCTGCGGCTGAAGACTTAAAGGCTTGCATTGTGAGCAAGTATTAGTCAAGGCCGGCACACAGTACAGTATTCTCTCAGCTGAAGGGAGTGAAACAAAAGCATTCCTGAAGCTGAAGGGGGCGGAGTCAGTCAGCAAGTCTGTAACCAAAAGGACTTGCTGAAAATTCCTGCTCCCTGCTTGATAGATGCCACCTGCCTGAGCGCCATGTTTTCATTTACAAATAATGTTGCTGACTTTGGGGGGCAGCAGTGTTGGGGGTAAGGTGTATCGAGGTAGTTTGTCTGTAACACATTACTGTCACTAATCACATTACAGGTACAAATAAAAATAATTGCTCGTTGCAAATGTTTCAATGTTTCTATGAATTTAAGAACATCAAAGTCAAAAACAACATCTAATCTTGTGTTCATCCTCTTTTTAGAACAAAGATTTGTGTTGATCAGTGAGATTGCTTTATTGGCTACATTTCCTGTCAGTCAATATTGGGGTTAAGGTCCATATTGCAGTTAGTGAAACATTGTGAATAAGGCGTTTCCATGGTGATACTTGTTCCTGTCTCCATGGTGATTGTAATGGTGGTGATATGGCGATCAAAGCAGCCATGCACGGAGAAGGTCTGCTACAAACCCTGCTTGGTGTAACTTCCCGCTCCCCTTTTTGTGGATCTGTCTATCCCGCTACTTTCTAGCATCTCCAAATGCCAGGATGTTTGTGTCTTTCATCACACTGATGAAGTGATTGGTTTCTCCTCACTCCAAAAGTGTGGCGTGGTGTTGCTCTCGCCTTTGGCCATGTTTACAAGGAGTTCCTGGACTCCAAAGACCAAGATTCCTTGCTGATAGAACATGAACACAACACTAATTCATCTTCCTTTTGATGGGGAGATCCTGATAGACATCATCACATCTTCACCTTAGAGAAGGAGGAACCAGGGGGAAGAGGAGGGGGTTTAAAAAACATAATATGAGCATATTCTGCTTATTCAAATGGGTTATTTGTGTTTACGTGGCTGTGCACAACCGGGTTATTGCTAATATTCCGCTTAGAAAAGCCTTATTGACTGCAAACATGACCATTGTTGCTTCTGCTGCATTTCTGGCAACATTGTGGAGTTATCCAAAATTCATGTACTTAGTAACTACATTGAGTACAGTGAGTAAAATTAGGGATACGTTTTTTAAAAAGTAACTTGTATTATGTGATGGATGAAGTACTTCCAATGAGCAGAGCCATGTGACCACGCTCAGCAACAACAGGAAATGGACCAATGGTACCAACCCACAACCAGTACTTGGTGGTGGTACTGACCCGACCCACCAGTAGTTGGTGCTGGTACTGACCCACCACCAGTAATAATAATAATAATGGATTGGATTTATATAGCGTTTTTTTTCAAGGAACCCAAAGCGCTTACAGAAACCATTGTTAAAACATACACACACTCTCCAGAGGTGCTAAGCTACGTGTGTAGCCACAGCTGCCCTGGGGCAGACCAACAGAAGCGTGGCTGCCAATGTGCGCCAAACGGCCCCTCCGACCACCACCGAACATTCATACCCATTCACACGGGGCAAAGTGGGTAAGGTGTCTTGCCCAAGGACACGACGACAGCAACCGGGACAGAGCGGGATTCAAACCCTGTGATCATTGGACGACCCGCTCTACCACCTGAGCTTGACAGTATTCCTCATCACATTCTTCATTTATGTTAGGCAAAAACGTGAAGAAATGGCAAATGGAGCCGGAGCTGTGCTGGACTCTGAATGTCAACATTCCTTGAAATTGAAATTCAGGAAAATGTCTCAGGCTGAATCCCAATTCTCCTTTTCACCCCTTCTAAGGTCTATCCCTTGATGAATGAATGAAGACATTTCCTAAGAAACGGGACACCACTTGACTACCGCAACGTCATCAAACCTTGTCGCTAGCCGGCTGCTACGTCAGCAGAAGCCACAAGTGAACAAACAGTCAACATGCCAACGTCAATGGCGATAGTTGCCATGGTTTCAGTGTTATTCAACAGGAATATTCGACAGATACAAGTGCTGCTGGACCAATTTTAGGTATGTATAAATCAAAAAACAAGATTTGCTGTAAGGAAGGTTAACCGAGCTAATCAATGCTAGCTAACAAGCTCAGTGGATTTAGGTGTCAAACTTCGGTGTGTGTGTGAGCAGTCAGAGGTAAACACCGATCGTTCGACCTCTTACCATCCCGACCCCTCGGTTGCTAGTGTGCTGCCAAAAAATCTTTGTTTCAAGGGCTGTTTGGCCCCGCCCCTCAGCCCCGCCCCTCCATCCAAAGGAGAACTGGGAGACCCCTACCACTCATGTGAACGCACACAAGCTAAGGGGAGGGGCTAAGGGGAGGAACTGGGATTCAACATAAATCTCACAGTGTTAAATAAAGTGTAACAGAAGGATCCAGGCTGGAAAAGTCTGCTGACAGTTAAATGCATTAACGCAAATGGAAGCGTAACCTTGCTGGTGGAGGAAAAAACTCTGAAAGCCTCCAGGAAATTGTCTTGCCATGATAAACATGTTGCGTCGAGAATTTTAATTCTGCGCTAAGTTTTTTCATTTTTGACTGCTTTGTTGTTTAAACTCTATAAAATCACTCAGAGGAATCTGTTTCCTCCAGTCGAAACACCACTTTTTAATTTAACTTTGCAGCAGAGCACCGTTTGTATGTGACTGCAGACGAGTGTGTGTGGATGAGAGGTTCTGTCCTCTCCCCCCTCGCAGATTTTCTATGCTTATGTGTACCACTGTTTTCACATTCTTTCATCACAGCATGTGGATTCCAGCAGGCCTCTCTGCTTTATTTTTTCTTGTATAAAAACACAGACTGCCTGTTTATCTGTACCATCAGCATCTGGCACTTATTACCGAGGGATGGGAGTGGGGATTATTGGGATTACTGGTGGATTGATAGAAGGACAGGACTCATAGCAAGGTCAATATTACCAAACTCTCCTCTTTAGCCATTGCAGCAGATATAGATACATATATAGAGAGTTTGAAAAAACAAACAAACCAAAGAAATGTAGTGTTGGAGCCTCCCCCTGTTTTGGAATATGTTCCATGAGAGAAATCCCTCCGGGGAAGGTGCGTTACCACGGACGCAGAGTTGGGCTGTATTACAATTACAATTACAAATACAATTGATGACGTCAAATCAAAGCCCAGTGTAGCAGCCAAGGCTGAGGTGTGACTGTAATGCACTACAGGAAGTGGTGGGGGCAGCAGAGAGCAACTGCATGACGGCGTGAAGACGAGCTGCTTCTTGCTCTTAGCCAAAGCAGAGCGCTGTGGAGTGGAGCCGGACGCCGTGTTTGAACACCATCTTCATCTTCTGTCAATGAATAAAGCCTCTGCTTCTGTCTTTCTTTGGTGTATGGTCTTCACACATCAGGCTTTGTGAGGTTTGGCCACGCCCTCGTGTCAGGTCCCACTCTATAAAGGCCCCCCTCGGAAGGTGGTTTGTACAGGGGGCAGGTGGTGGCGCTGTGGCCGGCGGTCCGCTCCGGCTCCCCGCGCTCCCAGGCTGCTCTGTCCGTCAGGCCCCACTTCTTCCTGGATGATCTGAAGCAAGCGACCCCAGTGCGGAGGCGGTTTCGGAGAGTCCATTGTTGGCGGGGGCGCTGTTCTCCATCGATGCCATCCTCAGGGTCCCAGATCTACTTCTGTCTGACTAACGTCTGCTCTGAGGGGCCAGCTTTGTTGTTAGGACATGCAGGATGTGCCAGTGATGTTGTCTGGCTTTCCTTGGCAGGGCGAGGGGGGCTGCCCGGCTGGGGCGATTCCTGCGAGGGCTGGTGAATAGAGTGCAGGGGAGGGCACCTTCTGGGTGTGCAGGCTTCTACTCCAGGCTGGGCCTCAGTACTCGGCCACAGAGAGGCAGGACTTTGTGTGGAGATTTGGAGAACCGTGGCAGAGGAACCCCAGGTGGTACCGGCGAGGTGGCGGATGAGTGAGACCTTCCATGTGGCTTTGGCCTTCACATCCTCACTGTGTTTTTTGAAGGACAGTGGTCTGTTCAGTCGTACGCCAAGGTACTTTGGGGCCTGCTGCGACTCCAAGCGTTTGTTTTCCACGTAGATCTCCAACACACTATTTGCTCCCCTGCATTGTCGAGATGGAAACGTGCAGAGACTTCTTCCCGGTGCTGAACTGCAACCGCCACCTGCGAAGGTACGTGGCCAGGATGCACAATTCCTGGTGCGTGTCCTCCTCCAACGCCTCCCACTTTGGATCGGACTGGATTGGATTAATTCGCTCCTTAACACCACTTTATGTTGATTTCTTTGTGGATTCTGCTCGCCTCGCCACACACAGACCTGAAAACATCTGTCTTTCAAGTCTGAAGTTCCGAAGGACAGAGTACTTCTCAGTGAAACACTCTCCATCTTCTCCTCTGCATCGGCCACGTGAGCGTTTCTGTCAAGTGTGTGTTGTGTTTGTTATTCCTCAAGGCAGAAATACAAGCGCTGCTAATCCAGAGCGACAGAGGAATAAACACAATCCCTAATCTGGCTGATCCTTCGCAAAATCATTCAATTAGACTTCGCTGTGTGAGTGCAGCGTCTCGTTAAAGACAGAGACCGAGACACCGGAAACCGACGAAACGCGGTAACGATGCGCCGCACGCAGGCGGCGAGCTGTGGATAAAGAGAGCCGTCACGCCGCTTTAGGGCCGGGAAAATATGGGGGCTCCACAATACGCCACGAAAACTGGCAGAGATGGAAGAAGACAAAGGCAGCAGGAGAGGGGAGGAGGAGGAGAGGAAAAGAGGAGCAGAGAAGAAAGGAGGAGAGAAGAGGAGGAGAGAGGAGAGGAGGAGAGAAGAGGAGGAGAGCAGAAGAGAGGAGAGGAGGTGAGGAGTCGAGCGGAGAAGAGAGGAGGAGAGACAAGAAGGAGAAGAGAGGAGCAGAGAGGAAATGAGGAGAGGGGAGAGGAAGGAGGAGAGAGGAACGGAGGAGGGGAAAGGAGAGAGGAGGTGAATTGAGGAAAGGAGGAGAGGAGAGTGGAGAGGAGAAGAGAGGATGAGAGGAGGCAAGGAGGAGAGGAGAGGACGGGAGAAGAGGGGCAGAGATGAGACGATGAGGGAAGCAGAGGAGAGGAGAGGAGAGGAGAGGAGAGGAGAGGAGAGGAGAGGAGAGGAGAGGAGAGGAGAGGAGAGGAGAGGAGAGGAGA
>CAESWR010002632.1:522656-536178 GCA_903171835.1 Mullus surmuletus | reverse complement strand
ATCATGTCCCTCCTCCTCACTGTCTCCCTCCTCCTCATCGTCTCCCTCCTCCTCACTGTCTCCCTCCTCCTCATCTCCTCCTCATCTCCTCCCTCCTCTTCATCTCCTCCTCATCTCCTCCCTCCTCCTCACTGTCTCCCTCCTCCTCATCTCCTCCCTCCTCCTCATCATGTCCCTCCTCCTCACTGTCTCCCTCCTCTTCATCACCTCCCTCCACCTCGCTGCCACCTCGTTTTGCCCGATCCGCCAATCTTCTGCAAACTAATGCTGGTTGACACTTTCTCACCGGGATCTTAAACTCTACCCACAATACAATTTGTCATCACATTTGGGAGCCGATGACATTCATAAGAGCCTCTCTGTCAGTATCAATTCCCGTCGTTTTTTAACAGGTCTCAGCCCTGGCGTTCTCACAAACAGATGCTCAAACCACCGTCCCCGAGGTTCAGCTCCACTGAGGCAGCCCAGAGTGCCCGTGGCGCAGACCAGCAGCTGGTCACATCCACGCAACCTCCACTTTGAAACACACACAAATCTCAGGGTGTCTCTTCTGTTGTCAGGAGATGGAACTGTGTCAACAGTGGCGCTTTAACTTTTTATATTCCTATCATTTGCTTTAGAAAATAACAATAATTGTGGTGCCAGCTTCTGCCATTACTTCAATAACATATGAATGCCTGGTTTTATTCCGTAAACACACACACACACACACACACACACACACACACACACACACACACTGGCTGAGGAGATATTTCCCAGGATGACAAATCAAACAGTCCAAAATAATTTGTTGATGTTTTTCTGCGGAGGCAGGTTTGGTTGGACGTCCATCTATACGACATCTTTCCTGTCAGTTTCTGCGCCACAGAGATGGAGTGATGATGTTTGAGTGATGAGTTTTACCGCTCATTCTCAACCACTCGCTTCTGACCAGAATGTGTGTGTATTAGTGGGGTTATTGATGACGGATGGATGGATGGATGGATGGATATATAGATGAATGGATTAATTGATGGATGGACGGACGGATGGATAGATGGATATATAGATGGATGGATGGATGGGTGGATATATAGATGAATGGAATAATTGATGGATGGACGGATGGATGGATAGATGGATATATAGATGGATGGATGGAAGGATGGACGGATGGATGGATGGATGGATGGATGGATGGATGGATGGATGGATATATAGATGGATGGATGGATGGGTAGTTATATAGATGAATGGAATAATTGATGGATGGACGGATGGATGGATAGATGGATATATAGATGGATGGATGGATGGGTAGTTATATAGATGAATGGAATAATTGATGGATGGACGGATGGATGGATAGATGGATATATAGATGGATGGATGGATGGATGGACGGATGGATGGATGGATTGATTGATGGATGGATGGATGGATGGATGGACGGATGGATGGATGGATGGATGGATGGATGGATGGATGGATGGCTTGAACTTTATTTGTCCCCAAATGGGAAACTGGTTTACCCACCAGACCAGCACACAACGGCATGTTGTCTAACATGCACTGCGACGGCTCTGCACACATGCATGCACGCGTGCACGCACACACACACACAACAAATTGAACACCACATTAACAGAATGAGTGACTGTGAGCGTATAAAAGGAATAAAGAATAGTTGAAAAAAGATGGAGAAGTGATGGCATGAGCAACAATCCAATCAAAAATAACGACCACATGAAGAGTCCTGAACTAATAACAGCAGAGAATACACAGCCAATAATAGAGTCAGATGATAAAATCTGTCATGGCGGCCAACAACTCTGGTTAAACAGGTTGCTGGATGAACGCATGACCTTCTGAATCTCTCTGTGGAGCATGAAGGGAGAAGGAGCCATGAACTGCTCCCACGTTGGTAAAAAACCCCTCAGAATGGCCGACCTCCTGCTGATTGTTTGTTTATCTCATCTCTGACTCCAAGCAGACGAGCGTCGTGGTGTTTTTTCCCCCCTTTTGTTCGACATCACATTGAAGGGCCCCAACACTGTGGCTATGTTTCCATGCAGTCAATCAGCCTTTTCTAAGCGGAATATTAGCAATAACCGGTTGTGTGCAGCCATGTAAACACCAATAAGCCATTTGAATAAGGGGAATATGCTCATATGTCTCCTCCATCAGGTTCTCCCCATCAAAAGGAAGATGAATTAGTGTTGTGCACATGTTCTATTGGCAAGGAATCTTGGTCTTTGGAGTCCAGGAACTACTTGTAAACATGGCCAAAGGCGAGAGCAACACCAGTCCACGAGGAACAGGGATCGGGATATCCCAACCGATTGCAATAATCATGGAAACAGGTTATTTCCAATGTTTCAGTAACCGGAATGTGTACCTTAACCCCAATATCGACTGCATGTAAACATAGTCAGTGATGTAAACAAGGACCACGCTGTCACGTAACTGTCATGGGGGGTGTGGGGTAGTGTTTTTTTTTTTTTTTCTTCTGGTGGGCCTCACCTAACCCAACCTAAGCAAATGTCATACCCACGCCCTCTCATATCCTTAAACACATATCCATAACATTTCATTCTATAAACACGAAAACACTTTTCATACACTTTCACACTGAAATTTGCATCTCGATGCAGGATTTTCTGACCAGGATCGACCTGCCTTTGCTCGGCATCAGGGTGCTTTCCCTGCCAGCAGTCTCTGGTCTGACCTCTGACCTCTCGCTGTGAGAGCTATGTGCCTGTTTTTTTCTCTCTCGTATTTCATCATCAGCGCCGAACACAGACGTAAACAAAGACTATCAACATGCGTCTGCTAAACACCAATAAGGAGGCAGCGTGTAGAGACTCTCTGAACTTCTCCAAACGCATGGATGTCCGCCACATCATCCTCTGTCGTGGGCGCGGCGGCGTCTGGATGTCCAACGGAGCCTCCGGACACTCACAGCCCGGGGAAACATGCGGGCTTCCAACAGAAAGAGCCATTTTTCTGCCGACGCAGAGTAGAGACGAGCTGGTGATTGGGCGGTGCCGTTACCAGACCTTAGCTACACCTTAGCTCCTCCTCCGAGGACACTTTATGTGACTGATTTACTGAAAAAGGACGTAATGGACAAAATGATCAAAGAATTCACGTCTGATAACGGGAAGCAGCCGCGTTTGAACAGCAGTGATGGTGTGCCCCATCAGCCAGCGGCTGCCTGATCAGCTGTTGGGAGGTTCCGGTTCTGGTCCGCTCTGTCCGCTTTAACATCAAATGTCACCAGTGAACTCATCGGTGAATCTAGCAGGGTGACGCGGGACGCCTTTCACACTGCAGCCGAGCCGAGCCGCTAAACTCAGACAAAATGTCGCATGAACCCTTTCACATTGCCGAAAAGAGTCCAGTGTGAAAGGGGCTTTACACACACACACGCCTATTCATGCACACACAGACACACACACACGCACACACACACACACGCACTTCCCCCACCCCCATTATAAACAGTCCCCTGTAGCGTTTTTGTGCTCACAAGCTCTGTGTGTGTATGTGAGTATGTGTGTACTATGTATATTATGTAGAAATGAAATCCGAACCGGTCAACATTCCACCTGCTACCCACCGTGGCCGTGATAAATTCTTCTTTTTGAGTTAGTTTGCCATCCCTCTCAAACACTCAGGCTGAGTGATTGGCGGTGCCAGTGATGTGCGGCCGCGTGTGTGGGTCAAATTTGTGATGACAATATTGCACATATTTTCTTGCATATTTTTTTGCGAGCTACACTACTGTTTTGATTCATCTGCTACCCGTAATTAATTACCCGCCCTTATATCAACCTGTGAAATTCCAGAACAATTCTGCGAGAGGCAGATCGGTGTCAGATTTAATGCGGGTCGATGTGAAAAGTACGTGCTGAGCAGTGTTTTGTGTGACACCAGTGCGCAGAGCGGAGTTAAAATTTGAGCTTTGCGCGCACAGGGCTTGTGGACGTTTGTTTGAGTCCACAGAGTCGACTCCGCCCACGTTCCGCCCGAGTACGGTCGGGCCTTTACCTGTTGTTTTTTGGGGCAGTGGGAGAGGGTCTTCAGAGTGCAGGAAAGACATGCTGTGACCTTTGTAACAGCGCCCGTGTGTCTGCCCGCCCCCCTCCCCACCCCTCCTCCTTCCCCTGGCTGAGGTCAATTTGATTAGAGCCACTATTGCTGTCTGAGCCTCCCTGAGTGGTGTTCCTAATATCTCATTCATGTGATTACTGGTTGAAAAAATATTGAAGCATCCCTCAGTGCGCTTCAGCGGCGTGACAGCTGAGGATGAGGGAGGCTCCTCCCAGCGCAGCCGGCGCACTAGCATTATATTGCTGAGATTTGTTTCCAAGCCTGAAGCAAAGCAAAGCTTATTCATCCTCACTGATGATAGCAAAGATTCTCGTAGCAGGGCGGCGTGAAACCCTGCCGGCCGCGCCATGCTGGCACGAGCGCGGCCGGGGAAGAGCTGTCAGCCGAGCGCCCACATCAGCTAACTAATGCAGCAGCTGAGGGGGTCGCCATGGACAACCGGCCCATCCACAATCCTGGAGACCCGGAGCTTCAGGCCATCGCCCAAACCGCCTCGGGCCGTCCTTCACGCTGGCCGCTTTATGCTGCCAAGCTGTTGGCACGCAGCGCTTTCCTCTTCCACTGAAAATACGAGAAAACAGAAAAATTTAAAGTGCGATAAATCTGGATGAATCACGACCAGTTCAAAGTTAAAATCAATCGAAGGCTGCAAACATTCAACACTCAGTCACACACGATCCTTCGGCAAGCATTAAGGGCAGGCGGGGCTGAAACAGAAACCTCCAATCAAGGTGGCGTCTGTCTAATTTAGCCCTGAAGGCAGAGCTGAAATAAATGTGTAATGACGCATTTATCAGAGTTAATTTCTGACCCTTCAGGAAACAAAGTAAATTAGGCACAAGGGCATTAACATTTTGGCTCTTGACCTTGCCACCATTATACTAACATTTCCATTACGCTGTTTGAGAGTCGTGAAGAAGGTTTTAATTGAAGGTTTATGTAACCTTTTCATGAGCAAGGTTGGCCAATCAGTATTAATGCGGGGGGCTGCGGCGCTCGGCTAACCCACTCAGGCTGCCTCATATTTGCCGTCCTGCAATCTGCCCACATTAGAAAAGTGCTGTAATGAACTGAAAACGGAGCCTAATTAAAAGTTGACGACGGAGCTGCACGTCCAAAGGTCAGCAATCCGTCTTACTGTAGGCCGGGCCTCGCCAAATTAACCTTGTCAAGTTAGATTAGCTTAAATATACTTGTGGCGAGCGCGGGAAACACAACGATAACAAACCCAGTGAAATCAATGTGGTTTTAAAAGGTGAAGCCGCCACTGCGACGAACGAGACCTCACTAAGTAATTAATCCTTCTATTTTTGGATCATTTTTCTCCTCTTGTTTATTACTTGTTACATGTGGAGCGCAGACGGCAGCTCTGCAGAGAGGAACACCTCGTCAGGGACCTGATTGCATTTACATGGTCGAGCGAAGCTGGAGAAAATGAGTCAGAGCGTTCACATCTCCATCTGAAGCAGACCAAGCTTCCAGCTCACTAAGTGCCGACCTCACCGGGTGTGTTTTTCTTCACTGCAGCTGCGCGAGGACCAGCGGCGGCGGCGGCAGCGCTACCTCACGTGTCTGCAGTAAAGGGAAACAATAGATGATGAAGCTACACTTGGTCACTCCTATCTCCTAAATCACCACTCAAATATGCTGATGCGGAGAGAATCCAGCATAACCCAGCGCTCCTCTTTGTGTGCATTCTGCTATTGTGGAGCCTTTTCTCCACAATTCAAAAAAAATATTCTGCTTCTAAATCGCCCTTCTTTTCCAGCTTGACTTTCAGCCGCTCAAAGCATGAAGTTCACAGATGAGGATGCGTTTCCTCCATGGAACGTGTCCGAACGTGTCCATTGCCTGAGAGTCACTGAGGGTGACTGAGGCGACCGGCCGGTAATTTCCACTGAATACAGAACGGCACCGCCGTCCATCACCGCCGTCGTCTGCTGGAATCGCAAGGAGGTGTGTGTCTTGTGTGTGTGTGTGTGTGTGTGTGAAGTAATAAAAAAAGTTTTGCATTGATGCAGCAAATTAACACGAAGTGATGTCGATTATACGGTCTTATTTTATTTTGAAAATAAAGGGGATGTTTTATTTTGTGTCTGTGCATGATTTCCTCCCGCACGATCTGCACTGTGCTGACGCCCACAGAGCTCCGGACATGGAAGAACATAGAAGAAAGAAACATAGAAGTTCTGTGTATGTGTTTCGGCAGGGGTCGAGTCGTCGGCGCCTTTCCGTATTCAGTGGAAATTACCAGTGAAGGCGACTGAAGCTGCCGAAATTGAAAGTGCCTGAAAGTTCCTGAAGATACCGAAAGGTGACTTTTTCTCTGTCAGTGTATCATTCTCGACTCAAGCTGTTTGTTTTTGCCAAGACCAAGATTCCCTGCCAATAGACCATGAGCAGAACACTGATTCGTCTTCCTTCTGATGGGGAGATCCTGATAGGAGGAGACATCATCACATATTCACCTTAGAGAAGGAGGAACCAGGGGGAGAGGAGGGGGTTTAAAATGTGAGCATATTTCGCTTTTTCAAATAAGTTATTGGTGTTTACATGGCTGCGCACAACCGAGTTTTTGCTAATATTCTGGTTAGAAAAGGCTGATTGCCTGCATGGAGACGCAGCCATGGACTGGCCTCGCGGCTCTCCATGAACAAGAAGGTTTGCAGCCATAGAGGAGCTGTCTGTGCCGTGTGCTCCACACATACATACCGCTCCATTAAGTCCACTAAAAAGTGATAATATCTTCAAAATTAAACAAATTCAAGTTTATGAAAACATCAGTGGCCCATGAAAGTGTAAATCAAGCAATAAAAGCCCAATTTAGACGACGAGAACGGATCATAACACTGTGAGTACAACAGTTGTGTGAGGCTGATTCATGCAATACCCCCCCTCCCCCCCGTCTCTCTCTCTCTCTCTCTCCGGCTCCAGAGTCCCGCTGACACAGCAGCTGTGAGCAATATGTATGTGCGGGGGCGTGTGTGTGTGTGTGTGTGTGTGTGCAGGTGGTAGGAGGGAGGGACAGCGAGGCCTGTGAGCAGAATAACAAATGCGGCCTCCTGCTCACCTGAGGAGCCGTCACCGTCATAATCAGCCGTTTCTAATAGAGGGGGGTGGGGGGGGGGGCAGGACACACTCGCCACCAAAGCTTTGTCTGTCTCATATCCTTTTCTCCCATCCTCTCCGGTGCTGTTTGTAGGATTTCTTCCCTCCTGGTCGCGCCCCCTCACTCCCCATCAGCACCAGCCGCTCTTTGTCCGCTCGGTCTCCTGCCGAGAGCTGAAGGTGACTCACGGCGGCTCGGGCACAGATGATTGGCTGTGTCCCCTGCTTTCCTGATGACTGCCATTTGCCCTCCAACCGCCCCACCCCCCCTCAACACACACACAGACACACACATATAGCCCCCCCCCTCCCTCGCCGACCCCTGGAGCCTTTTGTTGTTTCAGTGAGACGCTAATCTATGGTTCTGCTGCGAGGGCCACAGGAGCGGCGGCTTCTCACTTCCAGCTCACTGACACAATCATTCACCGCTTGTATTGGAAATGCTGTGTGTGTGTGTGTGTACGTGCGTGTGCGTGTGTGTGTGTGTGTGCAGAGCCGGAGCAGTGCCTGTTAGACGGCCCGGCTGATATTTTTCTGCAGGGTCAGCAGAGAGTTAGCCAAGGCACCGTCGCAAAGGAGTAAATCAATGAAACCCAATTAGACGTCGGGAAAGGTGAGAGGGAAATTTANNNCCCCCCCCCCCCCCCGTCAGACTTTTTGGAGTAAATCAAACATCTTTGCCAGACTGGAACACGTGAAAACACTTTTTAAACCCTGCAATCCCTGGTATAACAAAAGGGCAAACAGGCTGGTGATCTGTGTGTGTGTGTGTGTATGATTGAAGATCTCTCCATGCAGAAATGCTGCGTCTTTATTTGCAATGATATTGACACCGTTTTATAAGCAGGTTTACTGGGTCTTACTGGGTTTACTGGTGGAGGGAACTGGTCACATGGCGACTGTCAACAGGCTGTCCTGCATTTAAAAAACCTCCAAAATTGAAAAAAATAAGAGCAAAACTATAATATCCATATAATGAATATACACAAAAGCAGAGGCGAATTTGTACACACACACACACACACACACACACACTACAGTGCTGGTGATTTTTATACATGAAGTTGTAATCTGACTTCCAAAGAATTAAAGGTCCCATATTTCGCAAAAATCCTGTAACATTTTCCTGTATTTTCTGAAAATAAAATGTGAACCCATGTGGTCTGCAAACCCCTGAGAGTTTAGAGGACCCCCCCCCCCCCCCTCCATGACTCATGTGGGGAGATCCTCCACGTCAGTGTTCACTCTGCACTGATCCGCCCACCACAGCTGAAGCCGCGCCCACCTGCGTTGCTCTGAGCTGGGCTGAGAAAGAATGATTGGTGGGCACACTTTAAATCCAGGATGGAGGGATTTTATCAGCATATTCCAGGACCCTATAAGACCTGCGTTAAGAGGATCTTAACGTCGCCGCTCTCAGCGCCGTGTGTTTCTCCTCAGAAAGATTAATCAGCCCTTAAGAGTTCCTGGGGGTGTTCTTTGTCCGGACCTTTCTTGGGGTCAAAATCCCTTCGAAAATATTTGATATTTGATGTGTATCTTTCAGGCTGAAGCTGATTAACATGATGACAAATCTAAAGTTACGTAAACAAACTGGCATTTAGAGGGTTAAATTCCCCGCAAATAATTAATATTTGATAATTGATGGAGAAGTTGGAGAACGTTTTTTTAAGGAAAAAACCAAAGCGTGACGATGATGAGTGTTTATTCATAAACTATCAAACCTTTCTACCAGTGTCCTCTGGTTCTTTGAAATCCCACCCTTGCTGAGTTTCCCCCCTGTGGGCAGACAGTGTGTGAGTGTGTGTGTGTGTGTCTGTGTGTGTGTGTGGGTGCCTGCGTGTGTGCGTGAGACAGCGAGTAAAAGCAATATGTGTGATGATCACCTCCTGCATGAGGCGAATGAGGCACCTTGGCTCCGAGCAGCCTGCCGCCAACATCTGCTGCTCTGACTGCAGATTCTCCTCTAACGCGCTTTCACACTGAAACTAGCGCGTCGATGCAGGACTTTCTAATCAGGATCGACCCTTTCACACTGCCAGCAGTGGCGGGTCTGACCAAGCTGTGGGAGGAGCCGAGTGCTGCGTTCACGGACGCCTCGCCAACAAACCTTTGATTCACTCATGTTTGAAAGGAAAGTAAACATCACGTGTTTACATATTCAATAGCATTTCATTTTCATTCATTCTTGATTAATACTCAGTCGAACAAGCTGAACAGAGAATCCATACCATGTCATCACACATCAAGCAGATCAATGCACAACTTTTTCTCCGCAGTGACAAAAACCAGTGACTGTGGCCCCAGTAGCTCCTCCCTCCGGACCTCCTTGCTGCCTCTTGCTCGCTGACTAGTTGCCGAGAGCTGATTTCTTGTTTGTCCTTCACGTCTTTTATCAACACCATCATCGTTATCGGGCCTTTTGTAGAAACTTTGGGCAATCAGCTGCCATGACATTTTTGCCGATTGAAACCAACATCATCATTCATTAAGAGAGACAATAGCGAGGGTGTGGATTGCAACCTCTCAAAATGACAGGTGGCCTTCAGATTTTATTCGGTTGAGTATTGAGTATCCCGACCCCTGCTTTTGAGACCATTGCACCTTCGTATCTGCGAACAAGTGATAGGGCGCTGCTGCTACCAGACCTTAGCTCCTCTTCTCAGGTCACTTTTATGTGGCTGACAAAAACGGCGACAACAGGAAAAACTGCTTTCTGAGCCATCTGAATAAGTGACACAGCAGCAATGTGCTGCATAAGTTGTCGGCTGCCTGATCAGCTGCTGTGAGGTTCTGGTTGCTTCAACATCAAACTGTCTGAAGGCAGATACTCACAAATAAAACAGATACTAGTTTTGGTTGGTTCCTTCCGGCTGCTACAGGCACCACGTTACATCACTGCAGAGGATGAACTAACTAGCCACTCCAACACCAAATCTGTGTATTTTGGCCAGGACATTAACCACATTCGCCTCATTGTGTGTCTGATATGTCAAAGACAGCATGTGACGTCATCGGGTAATTTAGTGGAACCACGCCGGACACCTTTCACATTGCAGGCGAGGTGAGCTGCAAATGTCCCAGGTTGCTTGCTGGGTCATTTGACCCGGGTCGAAATGACACGTTCACATTGCCGAAAAGATCCGGGACGACGCAGGATTTTTGTGCAGTGTGAAAGAGGCTAAAGTCGTGTCTGCTTTATCTTTCAAACCTTGGTCGGATCCACTGCGGTGGCGAGCACGGGAGGACACTCTGCTAATGGCTCGCGGTGACGACAGCGGCGCCGCAGCACAGCTAGCACGGCCACCTCTGTAAACGCTCCACACTTCTCCTTTTCTGTGTCTTATCTTATTTAGATGGAAAATGATGGAAACGATTTTCCCGAATTAATGAAAGAGAAAAGCGCGTCTGAAGCACTTGAGAACCTGCTGACTGTTAATGAGCTGTGGAGATGGCAATATGCAGCAGATAACAATCCTGCTCACATCGACAAGGGAAAAAATAGATACCAATACCCACAGGCAAGTGTGGTGGAGGAGTTTCTATGGCAATTGATGCGAGTTAGGATCATATTTTAATCTCATTAAAACACAATATTTTATGTCAAATCACCAGCAGCGTCTGCTGCAAAACCACAATATTCATTTGTTTTTTTTGGTCTTCTGAGGGTTTCTATTGTGCTTTGCCATGTGCATCTTATTGCCGGTCCATATGTTTTACACGTACAGATCCATAATTCAGGGAAGTTATGATAATGAGACGTGTTAATATTCAATGTTTCACTAATTACAGTTGCATTTTTTTGCCTTTTATCATATGTTTCATTATTATTTTACTTCTGCTAATGAACTAACCCTCCACGCAGACCCGAAACCAGACAAACTCCGGGAGCAGAGTGGCTCCTCCCTCCTCCCTGAACCCACAGTAATTATTAACACATTTTTGTAATCAGGTCTTGCTTCCATTTGCATGAAGCAATCTAATAAATGTGAAAACTAAACTGTCCCAGCTGAAAACACTCAGATACTACCACCACCCTGAGAAAATCAAGAAATTATTGCAGTAACGTCTAATCTCATTACTTTGTGATCAAAAAAAAAAAAAAAAGGCAGTGTCTCCCTTCCCTGAATGCCTCCAGAATTAAGGTTTGATAATAAAGCCCAGTGTGAGTGTATGTGTGTGTGAGTGTGTGTGTGAGAGACAGAGGAAAGTGTATGAGTGGATCCGCTGCAGCTAAAGCTTCTTATAAATCCATCCAGTGCTCAGACGGGTCGTCGGCCCGCCCCTAAATCAGACGGGCCGGGCCGCCACCACCAGAGACCTTGTCTCCTTGCAGATCAATAGCGATAAGGAGAAATACATTTCCAGCTGCAAACTCCAAAGATGCATGAAGGCAGAGATCCGACTGCATGTTGCTGAACATCTGACCCTTCCAATCAGCTAAAAACGATGGTGTCCTGGCGTGAGTTTACTGCTTATTTATTTATTGTTTATTTACATGGATCCCCATTAGCTGCCACCAGGGTAGCAGCTGCTCCTCCTGGGATCCACACAAGCAAAATGTCACATTGAATACAACGGACATATGCACATCTAATGAAACATGTGGACCATAAAAAAACAGGTACACCGCGAATATAAGACGAAAGACAATACAAAAAATAAACATCCCAACAACCTTATACGGAGTAAAAGAAACACATTGAACTAAAGCTAAAATCAAACATCCCGATACCTTAAACTACATCCATCCAGTTGACGCAAATTATTTAAATAACATTTGGAATAATATTCAATAGTTTTTCACAACCTGCCTTAGTTGGTGCTTCCATTATCATGGTTGGCGAGCCATGTGACCGGCGCCCTCGACCAGCAGCCTGTTATCAGGGCAGAGTTATGTGCAGAATGATCCTGCCGTTTGTGCAGCTTCATGTGAAACACGGCTCTGCATGGCTGAAGGCATGTGACTCACAATAGGAACTACTTTACTGAAGGGCTTACTGGTAGGCTGCTGACTGACGGCGCTGTCATACAGGGGACACAACTATTCATTAAAACTACGTGATCCAGTCACACCGCCACTGTATAGGAATTCTGCTGGAGCCAAGTGTGAAGCATCTGTCACATTCGTCCTTTCGATGACATTTTCTCTTCAAACATTCTCTCCACCATTTGTAGTTTTTGGTAATAGCTGTATGGATATCATTGACTACGCAGTCAATATTGGGGTTAAGGTCAGTTTACTGAAACATTGGGAATAATTTGTTTACACAGTAATCGTAATCAATTGGGATATCTGACTCCAACCAGCGACGCACAGAGAATGTCACGACAAAACATGCCTCATTTCCGCTTCGTCTTCCTGTATCCAAAACAACAACAACAGCACAGCAGATAATAAACAGCCCGGTTAGCAGTCGCCTTCTTTTGCGCTTTAGTGCTGGTCCCGACCCACCACCAGCACTTGGTGCTGGTACCGACCCACCACCGGTACTTGACACTATTCTTCATGGCGTGGTGTTGCTCTCGCCTTTGGCCATGTTTACAAGTAGTTCCTGGACTCCAAAGACCAAGATTCCTTGCCGATAGAACATGAACACAACACTAATTCATCTTCCTTTTGATGTGGAGATCCTGATAGGAGGAGACATCATCACATGTTCACCTTAGAGAAGGAGGAACCAGGGGGGAGATGAGGGGTTTTAAAAACCAGACTATGAGCATATTCCCCATATTCAAATTACTTATTGGTGTTAACATGGCTGCGCACAACTGGGTTATTGATATTCCGCTTAGAAAAGGCTTATTGACTGCATGGAAATGTAGCCATTGAAATGTCCTACAGATTCTATGTTGATGTGGGTAATTTGGGTCTCCGTGGCTTAGCATGGAGCACCAACAGCAGGCTGAGGTCTTCACACATCTCATTTCCAACAAAATAAAGAGCTCAGATCTTCATAATTCCCAGATGATGCACCCGCATGACTTAAACACAGAGGTTTTAAAGGTCACCTTCTATAGGTTATTTGGCACGATTTCATTTAGTTGTCAGAGGCCCAAAAACATTATTCTAAAAGTTTTCCCCCGCAAATTCAGCTTTGGTCCAGTCTAAAAGTGTCTCTCCTGAGAAGGGGCTGTTTCTGTGCCTGTACCTTTAAATGTCAGTGAGCTGTGCCTGGCCATGCCCCCTCCCCGCTCCTATTGGCCAGGGGCTGCAGCTCTGGCTGGTGGAGGTTGTTAGTGTTTTTGAGGGCAGAAAGGCGGTGGTTGAAGCGTAGCTAACTGAAGCAGAATGAGGTTCCCGTTCACCAACATC
>CAESWR010002632.1:462876-500247 GCA_903171835.1 Mullus surmuletus | reverse complement strand
GGCTTCTATGTGCCTTCGTGCGCTATCTGTGACTGCAGCATGCACTTTTGTGTTAGGCTGCTTATTTGCGTGTCAGGTACTTATCAAAATATACAGTATATAGAAAATGGAAAAAGCCTTATCTTTGCCTGTGGGTAACAGAGGCTGTGCTGGAGTGGGAGGGCTATTTTGGACCAAAAGAGCTCCATATCACAGACGCTTAAACCTCCAGCGGCAGACTGTGGACAAGTGGGTGCCAGCTGATGGTGAAAAAGCACAGTTAGGGTATGTTCACGCTGCAGCTAAATATGGCTGTCATTCAAAATCCAGAGTTCGGAAACGCTTCAGTTAAAGAAGTGTTTGATCAGGACAAAAGTGACCGCTGAGAATTCTCAGCTGCATTTGAGTCGGTGTGTGCATCATGTTAGTCAAAACACTGATTGTTTATTTTCTATATTTTTCATGTGAAGGCCACTCAAACGTAAAGGAAATCTATTCCAAACGCTGCTTTTCCACCACAGCATTTTGTGGTCTAGCACCAGATGGTGCTGGTAATGGCGTGCAGTTCTCTTAAAGGTGTTAGAAATCTGTCAGGATGAAAAGCACAAGCCTCTGCGATCCGATCCTTCCTGTGGTTATTTTAGCGAGAAGCTTGGCCGGGTCAAGACGCCACGAAGCCAGTGGAGCCTCCATATTTGATCCGCTGTGGTTATGGGTCTTAGTGATGGATGAGGACATTGATTCAATTTACCTGTTTGTAGTCATCATGTCTGTGGTAATGTCGCGTGTGATTTTAAATTGCCGGCAGTGGCCGATGGAGCTGTCAGTCACAAGGAGGAGAGCCTCTACCTCCATCTTATGGACAGCAAGGTGTTAGCAGCTGAGATTATATTCACATTACGAATCAGCACCGGTCTTTGTCAGTTGCTGGACCTGTGGGATTGTGAGATTAATCACCTGATCAACTAAAGAATAAATGGAGTGGAGATCAGAGAGTGAAAATCTTGCTGAGGAAGGATGGTCGACACGACTGCAGCAGCACTTGGTGTTTACGTCGCCCCCACCCCAGCTCCCCCACACACTGATGCACACACTGATTGTCTGTTACAAAACATTAATTGGATAAATAAGCAGAAAACAAGCGTGGTGACTGTGTTTGAGATGTTTCCTCTCTGTCCTACCAAGAATGTGTTGTCTCGGAGAGATGAGGTCAAAAGACAAACGCGGCTTTGTTCACTGCTGAGTGACTGCAGACGGCAACACTATCACACATTGTTCATGCGTGCATCTGCTGAAAGATTGATTACTTCATAAACAGCACATTTTCATTCATTAGGCATAATTCTCGGATAAAATCTATTTCTTTTGACAAGGCATCAACGTTCAGACACGGACACAAAAACAGTCTGAACAGAAAAGATTCATGACCTGTTTGAGGATGCACGCCGATGTGTGGTGGAGATCTGATGCTCTTTTCTGATACATATTTGATGACACAAGACGGGAACAATAAAATCCACTTTTCTGATGTAAGTGTAATGTTTCCCCATTATCCTAAGTTGAAGGCAGAATATCAGTGGTTATTCACAGCGCTGCAGCCGAGGTTGCTATGAGGGCTACAGCTGCATAAATGAATTTGTTAGACATGTAATCGCTCTGTCATGGCGCCGATACACGCACATTCTTGAGTGGCTTTGATCAGCCTCTGTAATCTATACTGTCAAACTGTGGTTGTTAATAGAAGTGCAGCAGCACTGATACGCTGAGCACCTCATGAACCACGCTAACACTTCTGTGAGCGTTCAGCAGGAGGCTGCGTTTCCTCAGCCTGTACGCCAGTCTGGGTCGCCATTTATTAGACCGTCTGGAAAATGCAATTGCACCAACATTGATTTGTGTCTATTTGAAATAAGGCGGCCCAGACGGCGGGCACATGCATAAGTTATTTCCAGCTCACCCTTTTCCTCTCAAGATGTGTGTGTGCCGCTCAGGTGAGGGGGCGGTGCTCCACCACCGCCTCTCAGTGGACGACCGAGGCGGGCCAAAGTGTGTGTTCGCGGGCTTCTGTGGAGCGCTGTCTGTCCATTCTGTGTGGGATAAGTGGGGATTGGCATGTCCTCTGCCCGTCAGAGTGGGCTTCATCTGCTCACAATAACTGCAACAGCTGGGCAGACCCCCCCACCACCCCCTCCAATATGAGATAAACGCAAAGAAACGAGGAGGAGAGCGAACATTAGAACTGCGGACGCCGCGGCTCCCCGCCTGCGGCTTGGAGCAAAGCAAATGTTGGCACATGTGTTACGAGTTAGCGCCGGCATAACTGTTTTTAAGAGTGGCCCGACACATTAGAGATGTGTGGTTGGCTCCTCTACTTTCGGCCTTTGTGCTGTAAACACTGAGCGGTAATGGGAGGAAGGGCATAAGGAGAGTAATTTATGTGCGGAGGAGAAGTCTGAGATGAGCCCTCCCTCCGGGATTAATGGGAGTCTCTGTCTCTGTTCACAGGAAATATGAAAGGCCCTTTGTTGGTAAAGGGCTCGCTGCTGCCAGAAAATAACTACCCCCTGTCATATTGAAAATCCCCCAACCTCTAAATTCATTGCGTCCTCTCCTGCTCATCCTTCACCCCTTTTTTTCCCCCTATAAGCCTATGTGTTTTCTGTCAAAGTCGCTCATTTATGATTCGGCCCCACGCCCGCCATACAGAGGGCCCAGGAGACACCGGCCTGCATTGTTAGTATTCACTGTCACTTGTCAAGTTCTGGCCATTGGGTGAGCGGAGGCAAGAACAGAAGAAACTGTGCCAATGAGGTAGTGATTCGCACTTCACGCCGCAGTGCCGCCGCACTCGACTCCTGCAAATTTTGCGCCACCGATATCTTATCAGGTGTGTGTGGTCTGCAGATGTGAACATGTGGTCAATGGGCTGTGCTGGTGGTAATGGTTTATTTTTAGAGCCGGTGCTGGTGTGTTAGTTTACGCGGCAGCTAAGCGCACCACCTTAGGCGGCGCTAAATAAAGGACAGTCTATCAGTGAGGGGAAGTGACTGTTTGGCTCCACAGCGGCAGTGTGTCTTTCATCGGGTCACACGTCGGCCTCCTCACACCTGCAGCTGAGAACGGGGGGTGGGAAGGTGTGGGTGGGGGTGAAAGGCTGTTGGCAGTTGTTAATTGCTAAAAATGACTTTCGAAAAGCAGGCTTGATAATCCATGTAGCTCAGCGCCTCGTCCTGACCTCACACTTCCTGCTGCTAAGAGTGGTTTTCATAATGTTTTCATCTTGGCGTCTAAATCCAAAGAATGAAACGCGCCACAAAGGATTGTTCTGTTATGTCTGCTTGCATTTTTTTTCGCTACTCAACTGCTTCAATACAGTACACAGATTATTGTGTTTATATAGAATAATCCTCTTTCAGTTGCTCTGAGCAACACTCAAAAAATCATCTCCTTTGCTTACTTGTCCAGCGATTCTTTTCAGAACAATGGCTTTAAGTTTTTTTGCTCACTGCAAAGATGAGAAACTACACAATCTCTGTCACACTCGAGAACATGGTGACTATCTGAAGAACCTGCATTTATGTCGTTTGAACATGACCACGTTTTGCCTAAAAATAAATGTATTTGCCTGTTTCAGTTGTTTTGAGCTGTCCATGATGGATTCAGCTGTGCTCGCCTCCCTTGCCTCGGGAGTTTCACAGAACGCAGAGAATCTATTGGCTCCATATTGACTTCCTCGGGCTGTCTCCAATGGATTTGACATGAATAACACGGCTGTGTTTGTAACGAAAGGGGGAGGGGACTTAATAAAAGCAGGAGCAAGACCTGCTACTGAAAAAAAAGATAGAAGTAGGAAGAGTGAAACATAGAATGAAGAGTGCTCAACTTGGCAAAAGCCACTGGTTGTCAGGGGCAACGAAAATGTCTCTTTAACCCACCTCAGTCTCAGCCAGCCATCCGGAGAGCTCAGACGCAGGAGCACAGCAGGGCTGAACACGAGCCCGATACTGAGGGGCTGAAACAAAATACACATATTGGATCCCTGTTAAACGATTGATAATTGAGTTTTTCCGGAATCTGCTCGAGTGTAGATGGAGAGGAGCCTTAACGGGCATCATAGTTTCATGTCATTTTGTACTTTAATTGTAATACTAAGGACGCTGTTCATTTGTTTAATTCACGAGACTGGGATCTGATGGCTGGGCTGGCATGGTGGGGGTAGTTTAATGGCCATCCTCTGGAAGGGATAAGGCTTATTAGGTCTGATGGGCCTCCTGTCTCATATAACCTAATGTGGCCATGATGGACAGAGGATTCTGGGTTTTGATACATTGGAACTATAAAGTGAAGCACATTCCCAGGCTCTGGACATTGTAATTGGCCATTAAGGGCCATGTTTGTAGATGGCGAGGCCAGATGTCCCTGATGTGGTCGAGGGTCCGACATGGGCTTTGATGCAGCGCGCAGCCTAAGTGACGAGGAGCTCAGGCAGGACACTGTCCCTCATTAAAGCGAGCTGCTCTCTGCTAGCAGACCCATAAAAGAGCCTTTTAATGTTCTTACCAGAGAATCCCCACAATTTGCCCACAATTCCACAGCCATAAAAAAGGGAATTGAATTCCAAAAGGAGTCTCTGCTGTCATAGCTCACGCCACCAGCTGTCTGTCCACATTTACATCCAACCCTTGGGCGCCACTCCTCCTGAGTTCACTGTGTTCCATGTGTCCCATTGATCTCAGAAAGCTTGAACCCCGACGGCTCGCTTGAGGAGAAGGCTGCAGCTTGATTGAGTTGGACATATGCGAGGATGGCATGAAACATTTCAGTATTTGGTGTAAGATCACACTGATCCTGATTGATTTATGATGCAAATGGGGGTTCTCATGTTACAGCCTGCCTCATTTCTAATCCCATAATACTCGTCAATGTGTGTTTGCCTCCCTGGCATTGTCAGAGTTTATTTAACTCCGGGCTCACTGTGTCAGTGTCACACTGTATGTGCATGGCGGTTCCCATCTCTGCCTGCACACCCTGTTGTTTGTGTTTGGGCAGTAAAACTTGGTGCACAGCTGCTGTGGGAGCGCGTCTGGGGGTTTCTGTAATGTCGATGACCCCCTAATGTGGATTCCAGCGATGCATAAAGGCAAATGTTTGTGCTTCCAGGTCTTCCTGGTATCCCGGGTCGCGACAGCTGTCATGGTATCCCCTCCCAGCCTGAACCTTTCGAGCTCCGAATGCAACGTGATAACTATTTGCCTCCCCGATAAGATATCTGCTGTTATTTTGACAGAAGCCTGCATATTTAATCATTAGTTTTCCCGCACAATATCCGTCTTTGAGCTTTGAGACTAACCGGAAAGGCAACTGCAATAAATAAATAGTGTGGCATTTATAAATAAATAGATGCTACACTCTAAAAAAAAGTTTCAGTCTTCTGTTAACCAGGCTAACATGAATGTTTCTGGATGATTCATGCTCTGATTGTGCAATGTAGTGAAGTTGATGAGTGCCCCCAAATCCCGGCTCCCTTTAATTTGATTGTTTACTTTTGTGTGGAATGTTACGGCCTTGTTTGTATGCTGGTCATAATGAGTGCCAATGGAAATCCTATTTACACTTGGTGGGTGTGGGAGCGCTGGCCGGCTCAGTGGAAAGTGTCCCCTCTTTACTGGTCTGCGGGGAGCACGATGACCTCTGACGGATGGGCCTTTTCAATGTGACAACCGAAAAAGAGAGCCACAGTAGTTTTCAGCACAGATCAGGATACAATAAAGCAGCCACTAGAAGAGCTTTGCTTCCCCTCCCCCCTTTTTTCTCTTTGTTTCACGATGCATTTTTCCAATTTATGCTGTTCCCCCTATTCTCTCTTTCACAGCTCTTCTTTCTCAAGGCTGAAAACTGATATGCAATAGAGCGCTTCAGGTTACAGTGGAGGCTGTAAGATTCTTTTCAAACGGTGAACTCTTTGGATAACGGGATGTGGTAAAAGGTGTGGGTACAAGGATGCAGGAACACAGAAACATGGGAGGAGCTGCTCTCCACTTGTGCCGCAAGGATAAAAGCATTCAGCTTCAGCCCATTGTGAGTCGTCACTCAAAAGGGATTTGTGATGGGGATGATCTTTGACCCCTCTACACCCACATGATGGAAATGCTAGTGCAGAACAGAGGGATGATGCAATTATTTTTTTCTCACAAACACACTTGGTTTATTTGGAGTGTGTGTGTTGGTATTTGTGGGTTTGCATACAATAATGTGGTTGGCAACAGTGTGACACTTTTGTGTGTTGTAAAGTGGAAAGTATGTGCAAGTCAGCATGAAATCTCAGCCACACCTCAATGCCCCAACTGTGTGTGTGTGTATGTGTGTCTGTGTGTGTGTGTAACGCAAATTTAAATCCTGGGCAATCCTACCAGTAAATATAGGAGGAGAGACTTGTCGTCATGTAACTGAGCTTCCCCTGTATCTGGTCATGACGGTGGTTGTGTAGGTAACCAGACCCCCCCCCCAGCTCCCCCCTCCCAAGCACTTACATTGTCCCTGTGCACAAAGGATGGGGGGATGTGTAACACAAGATGGAGAAAAACACAGAGGGTTCATGGACAACGCCCTTCCCCACGCCGTGTACCAGTGTCTCAACTGAATATTTCTGGTGGAGAAGTTTTGCATCCGATTTCAGTCTGATGAAGCAATCCAGGAAAGTAAGAGGTTTACTGGAGTCAATGGAAGGAGTTCTGCAGCTATAGCCGGCATTAGTAGGTGTTTTTCCGCATAATGGCAGTGGCTATTTTTTATTCAACAGATAGAAGCCAGTGGAAAACGGAATTGAAGGTAGTAAAAATGGACTGCCGACATGCCAGAGCCTGAGCTGATTAATGAGTGCTGCAAACATTTTGGATGAATACACAGGGCCACGTGTGATTAAGAGCTGATTTGTGGTCACAACGTGAACCTCTGAAGCTTTCAGAGCTCAACTACGACTACTTTCATGGAGGTGTCTCAACACTTCAGAGTTCATCACTTCAAACCCTTGATTTTGTCAGCATGACATTTAACAATTTGCTTTAAACAAACAGGGATTGTTCCTGCTTTTTAACTGTTTAATCATATTGTCACAGAAGCACAGTTGAAATTCCACTTTGTTGAGGTATTTTAGTCGATCTAGCATTTGCTAATACTCAGGACCATCGCTTGTTTTTAAAAAACCCCATGACTCTGATGTGTTGGATTCAAACCATATGTTTAAAAGGCTTGAAAGGGTTCCGCGCCGTCAGCAGACACAGCTGGCCGACAGTCTGGGATTTCATAGCATGCCATGTTCTCCATACTTTCGCTGTAAGTGTCAGCCGTGCCAAAGCCCGCCTCCCTCTAATGAATTATTTTCCCCCCAGATGACAAATCACATGCTGATGAATAACCTTCAAAAGAAGTGGTCATGTTTTGCAGAGAAAAGGAGCTGGCAGGCTGTTTTTCAGCCTCTGCTTGTTCAATGCTGACATCATCTGGAGGTTATTTATGGATCCTGAACGCGCCTTTTGGAGGGACATCTCCTCACCGTTTCTATCCAGTGTTAGCCTGAGAATTACAGTCTGCAGTGGCAGTGAGGTGGCCATGGAGAGCGAGTTACGGCCCAACTGCCCTCAGCACTGATCATTAACACTTCTAACACACTGGGATATTAAAGTTTGTTTTACTGCTCCCATCAACCACCATGCGGGGCCATAGACGTGCATTATTGAATTCATATCATATAAGTTATTGGGCTCTACATCTTGAGCGTCCATGTATATAGTGGCATCCGTCTGATGTGGTCTTGGAGGAAATAGAGTAGCGGAGGAGATCATATTGGCTAATAAGCAGCGGTGTCATCGCCTACCCACTGCAGATATGAACAAAAAAATAAAAATATATATTGTGGTTGCTATAATTATTTTTCATTATTACCACCCTTGGACTGGAATCCCTGTCTGCATTGGAACACCTGGTGCAGATACACTCTGTTCGACACAATAATATGCTTTCAGTATGGGCTTTTACAGCCAATGAAAGTAATGAGATTAGATGAGTTTAAAAAAAAAATCATAATTCCGTCTGCCCGCTGCAGTGAATTAGGGACATGTGGGAAGTGCTGCCAAAGATGAGAGTGAAAGTAGCCCCAGACGGAGCGATATAGCCCCCCCCCCCATCCCCATCCCCATCCTGGTCCATGAAGGCAATTCTTGCAGCAGAAAATTATATTCTTATACCTGGAGGCCTCGCAGAGTTTTAGAAGAAATAGGAGCGTACCAGGAACTATTTGACCCTCCAACGCTTCCCAACAAAGGAGCGAAGCAGAGCGCTGCCTGAGCTGCATGCTTGCTGGCCAGTGGCTAGCCGTAATAAATCCCTCTAACATGGGCCTCTTCTCTGTAATGAAAAAACGGATCCATATTCATCAAAACTGAAATCTGTTTTCCCCCTCACCTTGTTAGTTAGAGATTTTCCTGCTTGTCTGTAAACTGCAACAAAGGGAAATCCTCCGCATAAGAAAGTCTTACTGCCACATAACATCTTATTGTGGGATTAATGCTGAATACTGTTTGGGATCAGCTTGTCTCTGGGTATGTGAAGAAAGAAAGTAAGACAAACACGGAGGCATATCAGGAATTGGGCGGTGGATTAGGGTGCAACAGTTTGGTTTGATGTTTAATCACTCCTAAGCTGTTTTAAGGGAGATAGAAAGGCTTTTCGGTAAGCTCTGATGGCAGTGGAATGTCTTCCTTGCGAATCTTGCCTTTGTTTGCACGAACTCTCTTTCTAGAGAGCTGAACAGAATGATGATGATGAGGATGATGGACGGTGCTGACACTGTACTTGACTCTATTCCTCATCACGTTCTCCATTAATGGAAGGCGAGAATGTGAAGAAATGGCAAATGGAGCCATAGCTGCGCAGAAGCCAGAGCCTGTGCTGCACTCAAAAGACCAAGATTCCATGCCAATAGAACATGCGCAGAACACAAATTCATGTTCCTTTTGATGGGGAGATCCCGATAGGCATATACATGATCAAATATTCAGTTTACAAAAGGAGTAACCCAGGAGTGATATTTAGATTTTTAATGAGTATATTCCGGTTATTCAAATGGGTTATTGTTATTATACACGGCCGCACGAAACCGAGTTATTGCCTCCAATAATTGTACGACAATGATCCTGCTCAGTGGCCAATCAGATGGTGTTCTACTGTCATTTTGAAGTGAGACCACAAACTGCTGCCTTGAGAAGAGTGAAGAGGAGGCGCACACAAACACACCAAACGCTGTCTGTCCTAGGCAGTTCACATGTCTGCACCACCTGCTCGTCAGAGACTCCAGTGTTGGTGTTCGCATGACCCTGACGAACGTCGCTGGCAGAGTGCGGCGGCAGACTGCTCCCATGAGCATGCGAGTTAAAAAACCCAAGGTCTGGAAACATTTCCACAGGCGGCCTCTCCGAGCACAGACAGATTTGTACATGGCCATGCTTGCGGTTTGGTGTTATAGTTGCAGACAAACTGAGGACAGATGTGTTTGGAGTCATTTTCACCCCCCTCTGCTCTCTTTCCGCCCTCCTCCCACATGATTCTCTATTGCTTTCCTCCCTCCTTCCAGTTCCCCTAATCTGGGACTCATTGTGTCTATAATAAAGCACAGCTGCACAGATCCTTCTGTAAACCCACTCAGTTCAACTGATTACATGGGAGTAAGAAGGCTCTTACTCACAGTCCAGCCTGGCAGACACTCTCCTCACATGGCAACACTCTCCTATTTCCTTAACGTGGAGAATACATGTTAGAGGAGACACTTCCGCCGGCGAGACCGATGCCAGCACTAATCGTTCACGCCTGATGTTGCCATGGAGACTGTTTAATCCAGGGACATTTATCGATATGTGAAACTATATGACCATTTTTCTGTTCTTGTGAAACCTCATTGGTCGCAGTTCCAACCCAAAGGTCGTATCGGACCGGACCATGAAAATTTCCGGAAGTGCTGAGCTCCGTCCATGTTATCGAGGACACGGCAGATTGTGACCTGTGTGGAACCAAAATGTCCCAAATATCCCAAAGCGATATTCCAAAATGCGTTTTGCAGTACCCCAACGATTGCACAGTCGAAAAATCTTTTCCTCTTAGTCACGCCGAAGATGCCAAAATGACGGTTTAATTTCACAAAATGTAATTTTAATGTTTTCTTTCAGGTGAGTGTGTAGTTGTGTAGATTTCAAATCTGCCCTCAGTCAATCTCAGTACAGATGTGTTTGTGTCTATGCAATTTCAATACCATACAGTGCAGTGTGTTTTTATGCGATGGTGAGATTCCAATGTGGCTGGTTGGATTGTGTTAGATTTCCTCTGCTCTGGCAAAAAAATAATGTGAGCAGTCCAAATGCAAAAAACTCTTGTAAATCGATGCCACATTGAACATTAGAGCCTGTTTTACCAAAACAAGTACCCAGAACACATAAAGCCTTCAAAACAGCCTGTGAATGAGTTTCTTTGTCTACCTGCAGGTGGGCAAGTTTTTGCTATCAATATGTAAGACATGATTCATTGGGTCTTACATGCAGATGTGAATTGCATCCAACAGATGTGTGCCACGCTCACATCCTCCCATCCTCCCATCCTCCCATCCTCCCATCCTCCCATCCTCCCATCCTCCCATCATCCCATCATCCCATCACCCCATCCTCCACGCCACTCAGCTGATCTGTTATGAGCTATGGTTGGGGGAGGGTCCACCAGCTCCAAGTAGATCAGTAGCGAGATATAGTTGGCAACTCAGTGGGAGCTTACCATCTCCAAGAACTGCATCAGATCAAAGGGGGAGGGGGACTTTGTTGACACGTAAAGGAGGCATTTGTAAATTCACACAGATACACACATTCCTCCCTGTTTGCCTGGTTGGTGTGTAACAAGCTGTCATATGTTGGAATCTGTGTGCTCTCTGGATTTGAAAGCTTCTTCTGAGAGGAACATTGGGCTTGTCTTAAATCTTCATTCTGTGTATTTCCTCATTGTTTTTCTTCATTGCTAATTCTGTTTCAAGCAGAATTGGACATGTATTGATTCAAACGTGCAATGGCAAATGCACACACCCTGCATATTGGCCGCTGCCCTAATCCTTTTTTCTCTTTCTTGCCTTGTCGTCATTGTTTGGAGGTGTTTTCGCAGCCTCCCCAGCAGCTCTCTCACGTGAGGCCGTTTCTAACCTTAGGTGTTGGCTCGCTCAGTATTATTAAGAGAGTTTCAGTGTTTTGGAATGTGTGTCAGAGGGCAAATGTGCAAAATGAGCAGAGCTGTAACAGTAATGGTCTGCCTACCACAATGGCTCATTTTCTAGGTTAAGCTTTGTTGAACATTCCCTTTTTGGAAAGTTTTGTTTTTTTTCCCTTTTTTCTTTTTCTCACTTTTTTGCTTTTAAATTTTAATGTTTCTTTAATTCACCCCAGTAGGAATATTTAAAACTCATTACCATGTGAATATGCATATTTATGAGGCTGGCGCCAAATGTTGAACTGTACACAGTAAAAAAGTGTACATTTGTGTGTGTGTGTGTGTGTGTGTGTGTGTGTGTGTGTGTGTGTGTGTGCTAAAGGCTTGGTCGGTACTGTAAATAATTTTTTCTATACTTGGAGGGAGAGATGAGCAGGCAGCCCCTATCTTACAGTATAATAGTCTCCTCCAGAGGCTGCCAGCCTCATATTCCTTTGTCTGCTACTTTGTCTCTCAGCCAGAAAGGATTCACATGCCTTCTCCTTGTTTCTCCCCGTGCCCCAGCGCCTCCAAACGAAAAGACAGAGAAGCAGGAATTCCATTAGCTTTGTTGTCAAAAATCCTGCATGAACCTGTGACTGTGTTACACATGACATAATGGCCCTGTAACGGAACTCAACTTTTATTTTACATCTCATTCTGTTAGGTGAGTGCGTCAAATCCCTCCTTTCTTCTTCCCTTCTTTTGCAGACAGTCTGGTATATAAACACTTCCACCCCACCCCCTTAACACAGACACTTGCACACACAGAAACACACACTCACACACATACTGAATCTGGCTCAAATTGAGGCGTTCCTGTGATTTGGGCATGCACAGGAATAAAAGGGAAACTGTATGTGTGTGTGTGAGACTGTGCGTGCATGTTAAAAAGAGAGGGAGAGAAAATGGGGAGGAAAGAAAACGGACATGTTTGTGTGTGTGGTTAGGTTTGTAATTGGATGCAGTGGAGCATTTCAGTCTTTACCTGAGCTAGTCATTTGCTTGGGTTTGATTGACAACTGTGCCATGCAAAGCAGGCACGAGTTATAGCCCCCATATAGGCAGAGACCCTGAACAAACACTGCCTTTTGCATTAGCTGTCAGTTTCTACTTAATTAGTATTGACTCATTATTACTGAGAGACGGTTTGGGGTTTTGCATAAATGCATCCCAACTCCATCCAAACACGGTCTGTCCACTTGAGTGTTATTTCTGCAGATGATGTCTCATCCCGGACTAAACCAATGGGCAGGTTTTTTAAAAATGTGCTGTGGTCATCAAACTTAATGTACTCGCAAGAATGATGTCGTCCACACATGCCAGTGCGGCAAAGCTAAAACAGGAGCACCGGGGGGAAAAGCCAGGCACTCTTAAAACCAACCTTATAAAGCAATCATGCAAAAAGATCTGATCACTCGGACATGATATTTTTTTAAATAGTCCTAGTAGCACCTTGACCTTCAGTCCGAAGTGGTGCATACATTCACTGTTCTTGTATGTACACCATATTCCTGGATAAACCAGAATAATGCCACATTCCAATTAGAGATGCACCGATCCAGTTTTTTCCGATCCAATCCGATACAGATACGTGGGCTGAACCTACCGGCGGATATCCGATGCCGATCCGTTACTACTGTTGAATGAATGAACTGTATACTTTAAGGCATCAGGCTTGACATTAGCCTTGTTAAAAAAAGGTAACAAATTAACACAGATATAAATGTACTTAATATTATTTATTAACAAATAACCAAATTTAAGTTTGTGCTGTTGAATTTACCACCACCCCTCGCAACTTTCGCGTTGCAGATATTGAACGTAGCAGTCGGACCTGCCGGTGTATCAAGCTTGAAATGTTTCCAAATGGCAGACTTGGCTCCGTCTGGCGCCTGCTCCATGTTGCTCTGCATTAGTCACTGCGTGCTGTGCGTGAGGACCGTAACCGGCGCTTCAGACATAGAATTGAAGCGAACAGAATTGCTGTGTTGCTGTGTATGATATTAATTAAAAGAAAAAAAAGATTAGATCGGAACACTGGATCGGCGTCATTCATCCGATATCCGATCCAGCTAATTAGTCAATATCGGAGCCGATATCCGATCATGCATCCCTAATTCCAATGGCATTTGTGTCATGTTTGCCACAAGAATTGTGGGAGACGCAGTGTCTCCATCATAGGGCTCTGCCGTTTTTCAGCAGTCCTGGCTGCCAATGCACATGGCAACTGCTAAGAGAGCAACACAATACAGCACTAAAGCTAGAATTTTGTGAACATGGCATCATGGAAATTATTTTACATCAGCTGTTTTTTTCTGAATATGCCGACTTACATGTAAAGGGGAATTTTGTGAAGGGGATGTAAACATATTATTCATAAAATTGTTTTAAGAGATTATGAACCTCAGCTGGAATACAGTGTGTGTGTGTGTGTGTGTGTGCTGTTTGTGTGTGTTAACTGCTATTCATGTTATTGTACTTCAGTGCCTTGCATATCAAACATTGCTGACTGGTCATATGGCAGATTTGTTGGCATGTGTGTGAAACATGTTTCAATACAATGAAGTGATCAAGATGGTGGCAGTAACCACAGGACAGAGAGCCTTGAGGGTGAGAGGATTATCCCTGTGCTGTTGGTCAAATCACATATGAAAACGTGCCACCTATCCTCGTCACACACGGTGGTATTTATAGCAGCTGGATCAACATAACTGCATATCATGCAGGGCTGAAGAGGGTTGGAGAATTTGCTGGAATGTAATCACCTCTTGTGGTACGGCCGTGTTAATTCTATCAAAACTGATACTGTACAAACAGCTTCTGTGGTGGTCAGTCTCCCGGGAAATGGTTTTGTCTCTTTGCGCGTTCATTTGCACAACCTTTGCCCAGTGGAAATCAGCCTTTAATGAACTGTGAAGATTGTTAATTCCCAGTTAAGGTCCTGTGTGTCCCTGTATGGTCTTGGGATGAAATCTTTTTTTTTTTTCCACTGAAGGGTTTGCCCAAAATCAAGATTTAATGTCATAGAATTGTTTACAATTTCTCAAACCACTCCTTTAGCATAATCAATTTCTTTCTTGTTGATTGCTTTGCCAAAATGTGCCTTCGATAGACGGTGCCGTTGGACAGAAATGTACGGCTATGTATGTATGGCTACAATATGTTTCCAGTCTTTGTTAAAACATGCAGTGTTTGCACAGATGGTGGAGATCCAGCATTCATGCTCGACAGTAACATTCTTTGACCGCAGAGATACCAACATGGTCTAATCCGAAGCAGCGCGGGCGGCTAGTTAAATAGCTCTTCATTCTCACAAGAATCTGTCCTTAAAACGATTTCTTAAATGAAATATTTTGTTTTAAAAGTCCAGTTCTCGCTGATGAGTGCAGGTTTTTTTCATTAGCTGGCAGTAACATGTTGTGCACCTGGAGCGAGTGGAGCTGGAGAGAGTTTAACCTGGTTCAGTTTTCACACGGTGAGAGCTGAATGAGACATAGACCTTGCATAAGTCACCTATTCAGCTTTCCCATCAAAAACCCTGGATAATGATTGTCCCCGTGGAAACAATGATTGGCACAGATCTTGGCAGAGAGAGATATTTCTGGGTTTCATCTCTCAGCAGCAAATCCAACTGACACACCACTCTCTGATGTAATTAAAAAGTCTTAACAGATGCCGTGTATGTGCCAGCAGAGGTTCCCTCATCACTGGCCACTGCCCCTGCCTTTGTCTCTTCAATTTTAATGTTGCTATTTTGACAGAAATGATCAAGGGCTAGAACTAAATAGCTTTGAGTCTGTGCTTTTGAGATCAAAAGGGTCTATTAATGTCATATTACAGGTTGCACTCAGGCAGTTTTAGGCTCCAGCCCTCGTGATCAGGCTCTTCAGAAAACATCAGCTCAGCTTGAGAAGCAAGGCTTAAGGCTTCATAGTGATCAGCTGATATAGCTGCCGGGTGTGGATAATGCTTTTCTTTTTATGTTGTGTGTTGTTTTCCAGACTCCCTTTGAACATACAAACACACTTGAGTTAAATTAACATGAATGCACAACGGTAAACGTACATGTGTGTTTGCAATTACATAAAAGTGATACTTAAAAGCAGTGGAATGTTTGTTGTTTTTCTATTTGAAGTGTGATTTGAGTGAATCTGACTGCATAATAGCAGGGTTCTTAGTTTTTAGCTGTCTTTGTTGTAGTCGCATTGGATGCATAATAAAGGAAAGTGGTCAATATCTGATGCAGTTTCTTGGGGGATTTTGTTGCCCAACAAGAGCCAGAAAACACACGCTATGCACTTGGAACTGCACAGGCTGGGGCGTTGTGTTGGCACAGCACAAATGGATACGCGGTGCAATGGAGCATTTTTTAAAATGTGTCTCGTTGCAGCGTGCTGTAGCCAGAGAATGACCTTTAAAACATTTAAGCAATAAATAAGTGATGCATGCGGACACCATAAACAGAGTGTGATTCACAGTCTGATTCCCAGCAACAATCTCTATGAGTTACATCGCCTCTAACCCCACATCGCTTTTCTTGACCACTGACTCACCCCACCTGCTTTTGATCTTCGTCTTACTTACTTACTTGTTGGTGCTGCTGGTGAATCATAAAAATCCGTGCAGGCTGACGGATGTAGCCAATGGTAGTAGTTAAAAGGTGAATTAGGGTCCAGAGAGCAATTAAAAACCTGTGACCTTTTCCAGGAGGTTGGAGGGTTGGGTCAAAGAATATTGGCTATGAACATAAAGTTCAGCACCTCATTCCATACAGCTTTGATTTACATCTGAGAGGTTTTGGAGACTGGACTGAGCCGGGCTTAACTGGTACATCAGGCCTGAGGTGCATTTACTAAACACTCAGCCCCATTTTGTACCTCTAAGTATTAAATTTCACTCCGTTAAAAGCATCAATCATCTTCATTTGAACATGAAACAGGAAGGACGATGTGCTTTTTCCTGCAGTCAATGAATATCTATCACTGTATTGGCTTTCATCTTTTTATCGCTCTGATTTAGCTGCATTTCAGTGTATTTTCCAGTCGTTCACCCGGACACTTTTTCAGGGTCTCACGTAGTTTTGCTGAAAGGCGTCACACAGAGCACCAGGGTTTGACATTTTAGCAACGTGGTCCATTTTAATACCCCAGTAAAGCATCAACCTGTTGGTCTCCATAACTCTGAGTCCCTGCAGCCGTGTGCAGATAAGTGTAGAGGGATGTAGCTTAGCTTTATCAGCTCCGGGCTCCGCCGACATGGTAGCACACACAATGCTTGGCTGTCATCGTTACTGTGGAGCGTAGAATCATTTCATTTACTCAACAAAGGCCTGGAAATAATTGCTGTTTCCCCCATCGTGCTTCAGCGTCACCACTTACATATGGAGGCCACTAATTTCCCAACAGCAAGTATTTATTATTTGCAGGCAACCTCGCCCTGCCTCTAAGAAGCTCCCGCTAAATGTCAGTTTTGGAAGGTCACGGCAGCTGACAGTGCTAAGCTACCTCTCAGTCAAAACTCGGCAGGTATGGAGTGGTTGATCTGGAGGCAGGAGGCTTCCAGAGGCTGCTGCTAATGGTGGTTTCATCGCAGCTGTTGTGGGTTGAGACACTTTGCCCCCGGTGGGAGATGTGTCGGCACTCTGAAGGAACTGCAGGTGACTGGTGGCCTGGCGAGGAGCCTGCTCACCTTGTAATTGTCCTTTTGAGTCCAGTTATTATCAAACTGGGGGAGCTGCACTCTCCATGAGCACATGTGCTTCTGTCACACAAAAGCAAGTGTTAAAAAGGACACTCTCAGGTTGGTGGTAAGTTGTTTCCCTCGCCCGAGGGCCAGTTTGCTTGATCAAGACAGCCAAAATAGTCCGAAGCCCAAACATTTCTAGTATTTAAACTCCCCAGCATGTATTTCAAGGTAAGATAAGATAAGAGGAGGCTGTATGAGTAGACTTTTACTGAACCTCATACAGTTCTCCAAATAAAGCAGTTGTGTTTTTAAGAAAAAGACCCGACAATAAACAATTCAAACCGTGTGCAGAGGCAGTGGTCACCACGACAATCAGGCAATGAGCCAGCTGCTTGTTTAGCGTGGGTGTGTTCTGATCCAATTCCTCTTTACTTTTTTCCAAATTGATGGAGACAGTGATCAGAGTATAAACACTGCATGTTTTTTCCCCTGTAAATCCCTTCCATATTTGAGGATGGGCTGTGAATGCTCAGTGTGTTTGAAGTGGAATGCGTTTGTTGGGTCTCTGTGAATGCATAAATATGTAGGAGCACAGAGCAGACCTGCTCCACGTGAAAACGCCCAGAGATAGAGTTGTTATGAATTGCTGCTATATAAATACAATTTGACGACATTAGTAAAACGCCTTCAAGGGCTCAGGCTGGCAAAAAGCAATATCATCATCCCCAGATTCAGCTACAAGCAGTTTACATTCTGTGAAAAATACTTTTATTTCTGAAAACAGAAACTCTAGAATCTGTGTCTTGGTTTGGTTTTGATGCAGTGAAGTAGTATTGATGTTATTTTAGCATCATCTGTGCTGCACTGATTTATTATTTAGCAGTGCTCTTCATTTCATCAACAAAGCTATGTTTTCTTTTCAACCCCAAATTTAGTGACTCCGTCTTTGTTGCAGCCGGGTGTTTTTTGAAATGGTTCGGCGCAAACACATTTCTACCCTCAAATGTGGGAGTTGCATCTTTATTCCTGGGTCAGAGAGGAGCAAAAAACAATTGTTTACTTGCAAAGAAACATCAGACACATCAGAGAACAGCCATAATTATGAAGAATTGGGTTTAATAAAGAAGTACTATGTTTTGTTTACTTACAGGCCTTTAAATGCACCCGCAATAATGGAGGTGCAGTTGGAGAGAAACATATGCATGCACAATTATTCATTGCAAACGGCTGCATTACTTAAAACAAACAAAAAACAATGTATTGTGCTTTTAGCAGTTTCTGTTGTAATTGGGCAATTAAAGAATACGCTGTTAGGGATTATTTTGTCCTGCCTGTTGAGGAATCACCTCAATTCAGCATGTACTGCCCAATTTTAAAGTGAATTAGAATTTCATATTACAGCAGTTTGAATTGAGCGGAGTGTGAGCTCGACTGAGGCTTAACGGGATCCTGCAAACACGGGCGCTGCCACGGATGTCTTTCAGAGCAAATTCATCCTGAGTCTGCGTCATTATTGCATTGTCTCGTAGCCAGAGCGAGCCACTCCACTAAACCTGCTCACATTCATTTGTGAATAACGCATTTTGTCAGAGGTGTTTCAGCATTTGGCAGGGACAGTGGAGTAGGTGGGATCACCACAGGGGTATTTGCCCTGCTCTGCATTTATCTCTGGATACTGATTAAACACCTAGGCGGAGTATTTCTCGGCAGTCTGTAACCTCACTTCCTGGAAGTGAGCGACGGTTTATAGGGATGACCTCACACGAGAGGGTCTTTTTTTTGTCTTGTCACATTAGCAGCACATCAGAGGGACTTTTCAGCCGCCTCACTCGACTGTGGGCACGGAACTGCAGAGATTGTGTAGCGTTTTTTTTTTTTTNTTTTGCTCCGCAACTGAGTCCACATTCCACACTCCAAATTAAAGGCATCTCTCCCCGGCTGCCTCTCCCTATCTTTCTCTATTTGTGTCTGTCTGAGTTATAGTTTTCACGTGACAGTGCAGACAATAGAGAGGCACTCTGGCACTTGAGAGAGGTTAGCAGGGTTTTTTGTGTTGCTCGTCCGTGGGGGGGGGGGGAGCATCCACACTGTGAATAGGAGCATTGGGTCGGAGGTAATTCTGGGCCCCGGTGCAGGGCATTAGTTGGACTGGACTTTCTGCTGACAGGCCTGTTTGTCCTTGTCTCCCCCACTCTCTCTCTCTTTTTTTTTTAACCCCCCCAGCCCCCTCTGCTGCATCGGCAATTTCTGTCCAGGCCTTTATCCTTGTGCCTATGACGACATGTCTGCCAGGGTGTGGCATCCAAGAGCTCCTCTGGGCCCCGGATCTCCGGGGAGCCAACACAACCAGATATAGATAAGTTGCAGCGGCAGGATTTAAGCCGAGCGTCGCTCCACAGTTCTGCTTTATAAGCCACCAGAGTGTGTGTGATAAATGAATGGACACATGCTGGACATCCCCATTCATTATCATTGGAGACGGCCGCGCCTGCTGGGAGTTTGTGCAGCCATCGCCGCCAGGACGGCCGCCTCTGAAGAGCCGCTCAGAGGCGCGCTGATGGCCGAGTTTAAGACGATGTTAAAGAGCTGCAGCTTGGTTCAAGGAGAAGCTTGTGTTTAAAAAACATGCAAGAGGGAATACTGATCCCCAAGGTTAAACACGCTTACAAAAAGGTGCAAATTGTAGCATTTCCAAAGCATCAGCTGGATAGAAATCAACCATTTTTTTCTTGGTTGAATTATTCTTTATTCCGAATTATTAAATTTGTGTTAAGTCCATGATGGTGTTAATCCAGAGAAGTCATCCTGTCTTTGATCAGTTAAACAACAAAAGCAACCGGGAACGAGTTGGTAACTCCTGCGGTGAGGTTTCTCCTTGTGTGCTGTTTACAGTCCGTAGATTGCGAGCAGCTCCTCGGGCGGTGCAGCTTATGGACGGCCATTTTGAGGACCGCCTTCTCAGTATGAACACTTTGTGGTCGTCCTGAATTTCATTTTCTAAACCCTCCTTAGGCAACCTCACACTTCTCATTTTTCTATTCCTTTCGTTTTCCTTTGACACCCTTTTTGGTTTTTTATAGACCATCTGTCCTGGCTTTCTTCAATTTCCTCTACATTCAATTGAAAGCAAAATAACATTTGCCATCACTTTTTTAGGTACATTCACCTTCTGTTGCTCTCCTGTCAAGGGTAGCATCCTAAAAATGGTGAGCCGTCATAAGCAGAAACCCAAAACTCTGTTATCATGGAGAAACTAATTGTATTAGTGATTAGGGTGTGTGTGCGTGTGTGTGAAAGCCTTTCCAACGAGGCTTGAGGCTTAAACTTGCGATTTCCTTTGGACCCCAAACCGATCCATAGCTTCCTCCACTTGCTATGGGTGCAGCCGATTCTCTGAAGACATCACCATGTCCCTGAGGTAGCAGCACAAAGGAAGATTAGGTACCTCCCTTCAAGGCTTTTTTAAAGTAATTCCACATTTGCTTTAATAATTCAAGGCAGCAGCAGCAGCAGTCTCCACACAGACGCTGTACGGTTATGTTGTGATCTCTGTGGCCGCTAGGAATTTTTATCTTTCCCTTTATGCCGTTTGCTGCACTATAAACAAGCGGGGAAGCCTGCCAGGGAAACATATCAACACAAAAGGGATCACACAGCAGTGCACTCAGGTGTGTGTTTGTGTGTGCCGTGCTGCGCTGTCACTCGTAACATGACCTGGTGTTGTAGCGCTGCCACCGCAGCACCTGTGGGAGCGGAGCCCCCCACGAGCCACCTGTCTGCTGCCTCTGTGCACGCAGGGGGCTCTGGGTGTTTTGTGTGCGCCGATGAAATAAACATCACACGCGCTTACTCGCGTCTCCTGAGGAGCCGAGCGGTGGTAGTCATCCATGGGAGGCACTGCTGTATGTCATGGCAGACAAAGCTAGCATGCAATGGCCTTCCAAAGTCACATCAGAATTAAACACGTTACACTTTTTTTTTAAACTCCAACACAACCGGACATTGCCACGCTTATTTACACATCAGGTTTTAAATGTTAGCTTTCTGTTTTTGGTGAGCTTCTCGCCTTTTAACTCCAGTTTCCTCTCCCTACGACTCTCCTCCACTGCACATTTCAGCTATACCTTTGGGGCACAGTTCGACGTGAATAATGCATGAGTGAGAGGGAGAATCAGAAAACCTTTGTGGACCTTCTGTCTGTATGTTTGTCTGGCTGTCTGTCTTCCTCTTCCTCCGTCTCCATCTCCACTTTTTCTCGTTTCCTCACCTGCCGGGGCTTATTTTCTGACTCAAAATGTGCCTTTCTCCTCCTCCACAGTGAGTTTCAGCAGCTGTGGCCGTGGTGGTTTGGTGAGATTCGAGTGCAGCAACCCGTCTGACTTCCGGATAGAGGCCGACGGAGAAGTTTACGCCGCCAGCACCCTTCGGCTCTCAGGGCCCCGGGAGTCCGAGCTGCTGATCAAGGCCAACGATGAGACCACGCAGCAGCAGTGGGTGACCCGGGTCATGCTGACAAACCAGCAGGTGGGGATCTCGCTTCAATAGCCATTCACACCTTTTGTCATTGTCGCGTTACTGCAGTGAAAATAAAAAAGCAGAACTATCCATCCTGGCCTTGCGTCCAACGACTCCCACTTATTAGGCGCACTACACATTCACAGATGACTTGTCCCCTAAATTGTAGCAGGTGTTCCGAGAGACTGGATGGATGCGTGCTAATTAAAACTTAATGTGTCAATTTACTGGGAGCACAAACATGTACTCAACACGGTCAGCGGGTAGCAAGAGCAGATGCAAAATAGCTCCTCATAAAGTACATTTCAGGGAGTGTGTCTTGCGGTTGTGGGATTATGGCCATGTCATCCAAAAGGGGGATGAATATTTGGGAAGACAGGAAGCATCTGTTTGAGCTGTGAGCGCTGCTTCAACCAGACACGTTTATCAGCCGTTATATACAGTAGAATGGCCACACGCTTATGTCAACATTGTCGCTGGGCGAGGATCAGAGGAATTGCTGGAAAAAAGAAAAAGAAATGTCTGCGTCTGTCTTGTTAGCAGGAAATGAAAGGACGATCTAAAGACAGACTTACTGCAGGCGCTTTAAGAGTGCCAGAGATGTATGTGATACTGATAAATTAGATCATATCTGTAGCTTCAGACCTACAGGACGGACTCTGCAGAGATAAATACAGCATGCTACGCTCAACTCAAACCTCTACCATGCTTCCACTCTCTTTCTCTGGGTTATGATGTAGTCTGCATCTGCATAATTCATTAAAAAAAATCAGCATTTAAGTCCTGGATCAGTCTGAGATCGCCTTCTGGTGTCTTAATGAACACCCCCAAATCCATTAATCACGTTTGTTCTACAAAGACCAATGTGCTTTTATTTTTAATCCCTGTAATGCACTTATACCAGTGGACACAAGTGGCCGTTTCTTAATGTGCAATGCCAGAGATAATCGTACAAATGGCTGCAGTACCTTTTGTGGCTGCAGGTTAAAACTGAATGCTGACAGTTATGGTTGGTTATGTTTAGTTACCCTCACTGCTGAAGCCGCAGTGTTTGGCCGGACTGAAATTAAACCTCCAGCAACTGTTTAATGGCTTTTTCTAACACTGTCATTAGCCACTGATAATCATTTACTATAAGGGACTGCAGGTATGTGTTTTTAATGATGCCATTAGTCACTGTTGTGACTGGCTCAATGGCAAACACAGTCCCACGCAGGTAAACTGCAGCCTTTAAATGTAAATGTAACACATAGTACACATTTCCGTTCCTCCAGAAAAATGCAGCTTTTTTTTGTTCTATTTTTTGGGTGATTTATATGGGCAAAATTCCTTTATGTGCGGCGACTTTTATAAACAAATGCAAGTGAGGAAGCAGTTTCTATGCATTTGCGCTATCTTCTCAATGCACCAGGTAATGGCGTTTTCATGGCACGTAATGGTCAGTCTGTCAGTGTTACCATGACAACGGAAGTTCCCCACCCCCCCATCAGCATATTTTGCACAGAAAATCTGCAATTTTTCCGCATAAATTGTCAATATACAGTGTATATTTATATAACATGTGTCTGCTTTGTCCCAGATCACGTTTATAAGGAGCGAGTGGGCATCCTCATCTTAATCATATCAGTGATTGCATTTTTTTATGCCACAAATGTGGCGGCCTGAGGGAAACATTTCAATCAATAAAAGCTAAACAATGTCCTCATTAACACGAGAGCACCCTGCTTCTCCGCCTCTGCCTCGGTCGCAGCAATTTGAGGAGACAGCAGCTCAGAATCGGCAAAGAGGGAACTTTTCTGAAAGGGCAAACAGGCATACGTGTAGTCCTCCCACACACTCTCAAACACTCAGGTCATCACTCTGCCGAGCACTTTCCCGGACTCTGAAGTAGTCTCCTAGTAAGAAGATGGAGGGAGCCGCGAGAGGAGATGGGCGCAGACCTCCAGCACACAAGATAGATGCGTACTGGAGCCGAACAAACCCACCGCGCCATTCATTATTCCAGACACAGGTCGCAAATAATTACTGCTCTCGCTCGTGCCCATTTTAATAGGGTAATAGATATTTCTGAAGCATGCCCCGTCTCTATCTGTCCGCGTGCCTCTCTGCATTTCCAATGTGTGAAAGCAGTATAATCGGATTTCAAACATGATTAGTGGAAGCTCTCAGACTGCTCCCCAGATGTTAGAAAGGGGGTTGGGGAGGGCGGATATGGGTCACGTTATAAGGTGACAAAGTGGTAATTAATTTCAGCTTGTGTTTTAGGTGTTTCCTCACAAATCATCTACATTCACGCAATTACAGGATCATTCACAGGACAGAAGAGTGATAGTTCATACATCGACACCGACATATTTTCACATTGTTTTTTCTGTTTTCCTCCCTGGCTCGTTTTAGTCAAGGTTATTCTAACTTTCTCTGGCAGTACTTCGCTCTCCTCAGTCTCTGGAGCGGCATAGGCAATTTGAGCCATCTGTGTGTTTAGTGTCTGGCTTGCAGGTACCATCCTCCTTTGTTTCAAATCTCATTCATTACAGCCGAGGGAGGATGGCAGATCCATTATGGAAGCTGGTCCGACTGTGTGGGCGCATTTTATCAGGACATAAGAAGAGGTCTGCCATTTAAAGCAAACCAGAGCTGCTGGTGCACTGCTACTCCAGCAGCTGCACCAAAGCCTTTGAAGGCATATCATCACATCTCCACTGCAGACATGTGAAGCTACAAAAGAATGTCATGAAAGATCACAGAGTTAAAGACTCTTGGAGTTCAATGTTAGAGGTTAAATGTGTGAGGTTGTAAACCAGAAGACTGATAAGCATGGTCACCAGTTGGAGTATCTGGATGTAATTGTCACACTGTCCATATGCATATGTGACCTCCCTGCTCTCTATCTCGTCCCAGGTCAAGGAAGCCGACGCCCCTGCAGTCGCGTCCCAGGAACTGAAGGAAATCACCTTTCCATCATGGAACATGGACAGCCAACTAAAACGCATTAAGAGAGACTGGGTCATCCCACCAATCAATGTCCCGGAGAACTCCCGTGGCCCGTTCCCGCAAGAGCTTGTCCGGGTAACAATGGCGCACCCAAGCACACAGACAAACACACATTCACAACTTCAATCAAAAGGCCATTTGCTGTATGTGGCGATCCTGTAAGCTCCCGCTCTCAGTAGGTCGCAGACTTGTGCTTTCAACAAAACATGTGAGACTTACAGCACTTTGCAAAAGGTTATGGATCTTTTTTTCCCCTGATTTATTATTTATCTTTCGTCTCAGGGGCCAGGAAGTACCATGTAACCTGACATAATTTAGAGCAGCATGAACAGTTCAGCAGAGCTCAGTAGCTTGCTGCTTTTATTTTTACTCAAACACACATTTAGATCCTTTATAGAAGGTGGCTAACGTCGTAGAAGAAACGCTCAGAATATTGAGAAGTTTGTCCCTATTCGGAATATGAAATTGACTTTCTCACTCAGTCTGGTCTATGTATGTTTTATATATAATCCAGCCAAAAGGATATTTCTGGGCTTGATCGGGGTGAAGAAAAGTTCTGTCTGCTCAGCACAGAGCGTCTCAGCTTAGCTTAGGTACTCAACGGCATCCCAGCCAGGACAGAACTTTAATACTTTATACACACACACACACACACCTTTCCGATGTCCTTATTCGCTCACACAGTAACCTATTTTTAAACTTCTATTGTGATGATCAGCCAATATGTGTGCTGATGTGCAGGGACACCCCAAAGAAATAACTATCCATTTAACTTGTATCATCTAGAATCTCTGTGTCCGCCCATGACTTTTTAATATCTGATTATTAATATTATCATTAATTGTAGCTGTAATCTTAGTCTCGAGCGCTGTCATGGTCATTTTTTTCAGAGTGTAACCAATGTTTGCTTCTGCAGATCCGATCGGACCATGACAAAAACCGATCCCTGAGATACAGTGTGACGGGCCCTGGAGCCGACCAACCTCCCACCGGCATCTTCATCATCGATCCGATCTCTGGAGAGCTATCTGTCAACAAGCCGCTGGATCGAGAGCACATCCCCAACTTCCATGTAAGCCAGAGCGCACTAAGCCCTCTGTAATGATTTCCAGCTGATTCAAGTGTTTGTTTTTTTCTTCTCATTTTTCATTGTGTGAAAATGTCATATCACTCCGGCTGCCCTGCTTGCATGTTGTCAAGGGTCATGTGTAGCATTAGCAGTCTACTCAGACTCACCGAAGACGAGGGCATGATGAGACAGAAAATCTGACTGATCCGTCTGGGAATTTAAAGGCTTTACCGTGACCATTTTTAGCGATCAGAGTGTGTTAAATACATTAAAGTAAAGCTAAAGCTCTGTCCAGAGCTGCTCTGTTCCTTAGTGCTTCTTACGTGACATTGAAGTGGTCTTTGAATTACATAGGTTTGTTTTGATGTTGCTTTTTCACGTGCCTCACCACAGGCTGGGAGACATGTCAAGTTTGTTTGTAAAAATTCCAAATACCCATCAAATAAGTAGTCCGTAGTCCAAAATGGGGTTTATGAGAATGACCTCTTCAGTTCTCCTCTCCGGGAACTAGTGACAAAACGGTACGGTTCTGGACCCAAATGCACCACTCCAACATGCACGACCAACTGGCACAGGACAAACAGAGACACGGACTATACATACACACAGTAGGTGACAATAGGTGGCAACAATCAGGGCGGGGACAGACAATTGCAATGGCGGGAGAACAAGAGGAAGGGCAAGTAACCAGAAACACTAGAAAGGTAGGGATTTCAAAATGAAACAGGAAATGACAAGTCAACACGTGACATGTGACATGACAACTAGTGCAACACAAAAGGTACTAGTTTTGTTGTCGTTGTATCCAAGGTTGTGTTTTAAGAGTAAGTATCTGGTTGTAATGTATGAGCCATGAACACCACCTCGAGGTAAAATCCATAAAACATTTGCTGTTGAGTACAGTGTAAATCACACAGTATGTTCTGCGTTTGCTCAAAGTACAGCATGGATCGGAGATGGGAGGTTTGCAACAAACATCCATTTATATGTAATTCATATGTAATAAATCTGCAGGTGAAGTGGTCAAACACATCTCTGCCTCTCTGCTAAAAGTCAAAAGGTGGCTGAAGGAGTGTGGCTAGTACAGGCCGTCAGGGCGGTGGACGAGTGTCCAGCCCTTTCCAGTCAGCTGTTCTCCTCTGACCAGCTCATGATGGAGTTCCTTGTGGGAAAGCCATGCTCTTTGCAGAAAAAAACTCTTTTGTTGGGCATGATTTCTACATAGAGGAAGATATTTTTTATGGCGGTTACTTGAGTTCATTATCTCAGCAGTGGCAATGAGTGGTTTGTGGGTTTGTTTGCCAGCGCATCAGTTGCACAATGGAGAATTTTTGGAATTTCCCCCCCACACAGTCCTACAAGCAGAGATGTGTTTGTTTCCCCCTCTAGCTGAGAGCTCACGCAGTGGACCTAAACGGCAACCAGGTTGAAAACCCTATCGACATCGTGATCAATGTGATCGACATGAACGACAACAGGCCCGAGTTCACCCATCAGATCTGGAACGGAACCGTCCCAGAGGGCTCCAAGCCAGGTAATAAATTATATGAAGCGCACGTGGCAGCGACTGTGTGAGCAAACAAAAAAACATCAGACTGCATTGATGGTCTTCTGGGGGAGGCCAGTTAGTTTCTGCTGTTAAAATGATCATTGGTATTTTAAGGGTACAAGAGAGAACATTGGATAGTTATATTACAGCACTAAGATTCTCCTCAGTATATCACAGTTGAGTTGACTTCAAATGTCTTTGGATTGCCAGTGGGGATCATAGTCACTGCAGAAATGAATAGAGAAATGAAACCAAAATATCGGCGTCTTATCTTTGTCCCCAATAGGTACATTCGTCATGACAGTAACGTCTGTCGACAAGGACGACCCCAAAACGGCCAATGGGATGCTGCGCTACAAAATCCTGTCTCAGAACCCCGAGAGTCCCACCTCCAACATGTTTACCATCAACAACAAAACAGGAGGCATCATCACCGTGGCAGCAGGCCTGGACCGGGAGGTGGGTGCCGCTTTCACCTGTTCCGTGCATCAATTCAAGACGCATCTCTAGCTTCATGCGCATAATGATTGAATTCTGTTGGCTATCCATGATACTATGTCTTATATTTTATTTTAATTTAGCATTTGCTGTTTGTTGTACAATGTATATCATCTCGTTGTTTTACATAAATAGACCTTGCTTTTTTTATACATATACATATATATATATATATAATATAAAAAAACAGACTGGCCATCATTGCTGATATCCAGGCTGTCTCAGAGCTAATGAGCCAAAGTGGATTTCTGCTGATTGCCAGCTAAATGAGAAGTGGAAATAGGCTTGGCTTTTTCTTCACTTATTTACTCTTAGGCGGTAGTGTGCATTACTGAGCAACTAAATATTTCCCCTCCCTCATTTCCTTTTTCCTTCTTCATCTTCTATTTCCTTGTTTTTGCATTTTCTACATGTTCTCCCTCTCTCTCTCTTTGTCTCCCCCTGCACTGCGAACAACCACTCTCATTTAATTGGATCGCATGGCTGTTTTGGAAGCTAAATAAAATAACATATAAAGCTTGAGCCAGTTGGTACAATCCTAGTGAGGGCAATTTGGCTAGGTGGCTGCTCAATCACTTCCGCCCCGGGGCTGCCGCTTTATGTCCGGCAGTTGCCACCATGAAAGTAATTTGGCCTGTTCTCATTAGCTAGCAACTGGTCTGTCACCTGAGTGGCTTTTAATGTGAAAAGAGTAATTTGTTGGCTGCCCGACGTTGCACATAGCAGAGGTGTGAGTTCCAAAAAGGCACTTGCAAACACACCCCATTGTAAATACATCAGATTTATATAAAGAGCTGCTATTAGTCATCATAATTAAGAGGCCACTTCAGATTTGTTTCGTTTTAACTGAGCACATTAATACTAATGTATACTGAGTCACTGGCAGCTCATTAGGAGGAACCTGTAAAATCGACTGTGCAGCTTTTGTTGAAGCTGATATTATTATCATCCTTGTAGAGGCGGGTACCATCACAGTGACAGGCATCATTTTCCAGTTTTTTCTTATCCTCTGTCCTCATTTGCAAATGAGGGGATGGGATGTGTGGAAACCTAGTGTAAAGGAAAATTACTGTGAGATACAATCTGCAAAGTGCAAAAAGATATGATAGATGAGATTGGATTTGGATTAGCGCCTTAGATTTGATTAGACGGCTAATGAAAAGATACAACGGTAAACACACGGTCCTCAAGCATGTCAACATCATCTCTGTATTATTGGTGTACAATTGTGTTTTAACCCTTCTTTCATGTCCCTGCTCCTCCAGAAAGTGCATCAGTACACGCTGATCATCCAGGCCACCGACATGGAGGGAAACCCGATGTACGGTCTGTCCAACACGGCAACCGCCGTCATCAGAGTCACTGACGTTAATGACAACCCGCCGGAGTTCACGGCAGAGACGGTAAGAATCACTGAAAAAAGAAAAAGAAAGATCTCCTATCTGAGGCTCCCACAAGCACCAGCAGACCCCCATTTCACCCCAATGTTAGATATATGCACTCAACCGTCAGTTCTTCTCACTTCCTTAGTTCTGCTTGCCCAGCATTTCAGAGGCGGTGCAGACACACGAGCAGCCAGCCATGCGTAAAGTGTTATACCCTCCCCAAATGTTGACACATGCAGCTACAGGAGTGTCGCTCTGACAGAAAGAGGCACTTACTGTGCTCGCAAATCACTGAAATTTGCTATGCTATCAGGGGAGGACAGGGGATGAGATGACCATGACGACATGATAAGTTACCTTAGATGTCTATTTACCCTGGATCGCTCCTGCTGTGCCGTGCGAGGCAGAGCCAAGTGTGTTTTCTGCTGCCACAGCAGTATCACAAACAGCTCACTGCTCTGTCCTCTCATGGTTTATTCATGCAGTTTTTCGGCGAGGTGCATGAAAACCGTGTGAATGTCATCGTGGCAAACCTGACGGTGACTGACAAGGACCAGCCCAACACGCCCGCATGGAATGCTGTCTACAAAATCACCGGGGGCGACCCCACCGGCAGGTTCTCCGTGCCCACTGATCCGACCACTAATGAGGGCCTGGTAACAGTCGTCAAGGTAAAACCCCCTCTTCCAGCTCCGCCCCTTTAATTCCCCGGAGACTCATAGTGTCGTAGATGCTGTAGTAAGAGATGGGGGGCTGGGTTACTCCACATGGGAAATACAGTAAATTTGTTTTAGAAATAGAAAATGTTTAGATATTGAATACTGTAATGACTCAGCTAACCAGTTACTAGAACTTAAAAGGGATTAATCATGTACTTTCATAGTTAACAATCTGTGCGTTCTTTCTTCTCCATCCACATTTGTGACTTGCGTCCCTCTGTATCTTCTGTTTATTTAGCCTATTGATTATGAAATCAGTAGGACATATGTGCTGACAGTGGAGGCCAGGAACGAGGTTCCCCTGGCCAGAGGCATCCACTCACCTCGCCAGTCCACCGCCACAGTCTCCATCAGAGTGATCGACGTCAATGAGAGCCCTTATTTTGAGCCCAACCCCAAACTCATAAAACTGGAGGAGGGGCTGATGCCCGAGTCCATGCTGACCACCTTCACGGCACAGGACCCCGATCGCTTCATGCAGCAAAACATCAGGTAGATTTTCACACTGAAAAGCAAACAGTTTGCCGTCAGTCCAGTTTTCTTTTTTTTAGATTACCGGTAGTCCTTTCCCATTAAGGTGTTAAAATGTTTAATTTCATTTAATGTTATTGTATTGTATAATTCCTCATATAACACTGTTCTGCCAGCATGCCTCCATCACATCCTTAGTGAACAAGACCTATTTATCTCCTCCCTCGTCTTGTGATGCCCAGCCTCATTCCACCTCACATCTGCTTGGCAGTGAGGGAGCCTGAAAACAAGCCATGTGAAAGAAACTGGCTTTGTAATTCCTACAAATTAGTTTGAGTCCCTGATAACAAGAAGCCAGTTGGGTCTCCCTGGTGAGGCTGTTCTCCAAACTCAAAATGAATAATTATGTAAAATGATGTCTAAAATATGAATTCCGTGTGAATAAATAAAAAGCATTTCAGAGCAAAGAAAGGCCAAGCTGGAAAGAGGGACGAGAAATATACCGTGGACGAGGACTGTCTTCACCTGCTGAAGATTTACGAATGAATTGCATATACATGGTTACAATTGTTGGAGGAACTGCATGGAAAGAATTGTACAATGTATTGTTTTCTTTCCCCAGATACTCTAAACTCCTAGACCCCGCCAACTGGCTAAAGATCGACCCCAACACCGGTAGAATCCGAACAATTGCCATCCTGGACCGAGAATCGCCCTTTGTGAAGAACAGTTTATACAATGCAACATTCTTGGCCACCGACAGCGGTATGTAGCCAGCTCAGAGCTGCTCCAGAACGCAAAAAATACCAAGTTGATGCACCGGTTATCTGGTTTACTTGACATGCTTTAGCCACGCTGTTACATGAGCATTCCACTGCAGACCATTATTGCTGATGCATCCAAGAGCACATAATGCTGCCTTTTCAAAAGAGCTGCGGCGGATGTCTAATGTAGCCCACCACTCAAAGGTCAATCTTTCAGCTTGCATCCCCTTGACTACTTCTCTAGTGGTTCTCACCTCCAAGCAGCATGTTAGCCGGGAAAAACAATCTCAGTTACAGCCTCATAGACCACCCTCCAGGCTTGAAGGCCAAACTCATAGCAAGAACCTGGCACACCTGGAACGCTGACCACCTTTGCCGAAGGTTAATGTGCTGGTGATCCCAGAACCGCCAGAGCTGGCGGATAATCATTTTCACCTCCTCCCTGTACCGGCGGGATTTACCTCTGTTCAGGTTTACCCTGTTCTCTGAAGCATAGCTTAGGCCAATAGGCTTAAAAACTTCACCATTAAAGAGGTTTCTGGGCATTAATGGGTCAGGATTGGATGACTAGCTCCTTTGAGCATGGTCTGAATGGTTAAAAAAGAGCCTCTTAGCCCAGTGAATACATAGAGGAGCCTGAGAGAAGCGACAGTGGCTCTGTTTGTCTACTTTAGTATTCCCATCCTGTGTCCTTGGTCAGGAAGACATTCTTCAAGCTCAGGCACGCACACACACCATCCCAACGTTCTGATACCTCTACGCTGCTTCAGTCCATATGAGTTTTCCTCAGATCAGTATGCACTTTGGTCCACTCCTCCAAATAGCTGTCTTGTGTATTATAGCTGGAGACTCAATGAGTAAACTTCACTCCTTACTTTTTTGGCCAGCTGCATAATGATTGCAGAAGGCACCTCGACGGTGTTTATTGCTTTCCATACCTATATCTATTTTAAAAGAAGTATCCTCATAAATATGTATGCACTGACTGTGTTTTATGACACTTGGCAGGTATACCTCCAGCAAGCGGCACAGGCACTCTGCAGATCCACCTGCTGGATATCAATGACAACGCTCCCAAGGTATTCCCCCAGGAGACGGAGATATGCGAGAAGCCTGAGCCGAATGCCATCAACATCACCGCGCTTGATGGGGACCTGAACCCCAACGCCGGGCCTTTCGCCTTCGAGCTGGCCCACCGGCCGTCTGACGTGCGCAAGAACTGGACCATCACAAGGATCAGTGGTGAGTACACACTCCCCACCAATTTATTTATCTGAATTTACATATACAGGTATGGGGGGGGAACAGTAATCATTAATATCAACAATCCTCATCAGTCTGTTCCTTATTAATGCTTCATGATTTAAAACTTTTGGATGAGTGTAAAAAGCAGAATGAGGACGCGTCGAGTGACACACTCAGACCAGCATTTTAAATTCAATCTCAACGAGAAGAAATTCATTTTTAATGCTGATTTCAAGTACAAATTTTCTCAGTAAAAGTGATTCACCGTGTGTTTGCTTTACACAACTCAAGACAAAGTGAATATATTATAATAGGATACCGGTGTTGGATTATTGCTGGGAATTCAGCCTAAGCAGCATTATCAGAGGGAATTCGCTTGGTTTATAAACTGCAAATCTAAATCCTGACCATGTTTTGGATTAGATCTGATGATGCAATTTCCAGGTCCAACCGATGCTGCATATTTGTGGAAATCAGAGTGTGGTCGCGTTGAGCGTGGTCTGCTCAGAGTATTGTTCAGAGTTTTAATTTAATCCCCTGTGAAAGACGTCTTCATCTTTTTAAGAGGTTGTTATTTTATTCATGTACTTACGTTCACTGGATCCCTGCACTCACTTTCACAAATGCTCTCTGAAATACCATCATCGATCCGTCTCGCTTTCCGTCTTCCAGGCGACTACGCGCAGGTAAGCCTGAAGATCGGCTTCCTCGAGAGCGGGATCTACGAGATCCCCATCATAATCACGGACTCGGGCAACCTGCCCATGTCCAACACCTCCTACCTGCGGATTAAAGTCTGCCAGTGCGACATCAGCGGGGACTGCACTGACCAGCAGCACATCATGGCAGCCGGGCTGGGCACGGGGGCCATCATCTCCATCCTCCTGTGCATCATCATCCTCCTCAGTGAGTGTCTCAGGGCCCCGCTCACACCGCCCACTGCACCAAACACACCCAGATTATAAAGACAGCTGAACATGATCTGAAATAACACTAGATTAGTGTAGGATTACTTGATTACTAAAATAACCTCGATCAGGCCACCATCCAAGCTCTAAATCATTGGATCCGATTACATTTGTATGAAAATATGTAAGTTATTATGTTCTGTAATATGAGAACCCTCCTCCCCCTCTTTCAGTTCTGGTGCTGCTCTTTGTGGTGTGGATCAAGCGCCGTGATAAAGAGCGCCAGGCCAAGCAGCTCCTCATTGATCCCGAGGATGATGTGAGAGACAACATCCTCAAGTATGACGAGGAAGGCGGCGGAGAGGAGGATCAGGTAAGAATTAAGTGATCGGCGCGTGGACGCACGGCGCCGCACGCTTCAACACGAGCATCACTTATAAAGCCTGCGGAAACTATTTTGCGCTTCATCCCAGCACAGGAGAGAAAATATACGTGTCTTTGTTACTATGACGACGATATCTCTATGTTGACATATCGACACATCTGCCTTTGTGTTAACGACTGCACCATCTTTGCTTTTTATGAGGCTGTCTGGTTGTTGTTGACTGTTATTTTCAACATTGATTTTTCACCACAAGCACTTAAAGGAGGACGGCTGCCCTCTCACGATTTTTCACTGTGGATGAATGAGCTCAAACTAGTGACATCCTCAATGTCACTGAAAAGCAAAGGGGTGGGCACACACTGACAGGCTGCAGTGCTGCTTCTCTGAGAAGCTGCATGATGTGTTTAAGAAGCTGGTACAACATTTCAAGCAGCTGAGTTACAACTTTAAAGCCCCGTTTCCAGCTGGCATTAAGGTGTGTTTTGGGTGATGGATTGCATTGGGATAGTGTGTGAGCACATGTAAGAACAAGTGTAAACACACTCATGACACATTGAGGACGGATTTTGATCCGATGGTCCAAACCACCTCTGCAGGTGGTCGAGAAGGTATTGTGAGCTCATTAAACACAGGTGGAAACGCTAATGCCTCCTGTATCCACATACCACAACTGCATGGGCGCAAATACGTCATGGCAGCGGGCCTAGGAGTACATTGGATCTGAATGTGGACACTGAAGACGCATGTTAAAGAGATAGTTCAGTTTTTTCTAAGTGGGGTTGTATGAGTTACATATGGCCACTAAGTACATTAGATGCAATCTTCAGCTCTCTCCTCTTCCTCAGTGAGCCACAATTGCTCAAACTGTGGGACGCGGACCCAGCCGCAAACAGGGAATTATTGTACCAAATAAACAGGCTATTTTCTCTGCCTACAAGAACTCCCATCTAAAAATAATACCACAGTTTAAGTTTAGAAATTTCTTTAAGTGCATTAACCGACCCGCTTTCAATTTTAAGGTCACGATTCGATTCGATTTTCGATGCGCATTTAATTTTTTTAAAAACAACCTTTTTTCAGCACTGAGAGCTGTATGATTAATAATTTAGGCTGTTGTGTGAATTGTAAAGAAAAACACTTGTTTGTTTCTAAAAAAATAAAACTTTTATGTAAACAAATAACCTTGAACAGAATGAGGATAACAAAAACAATAATAGGGATTTGTTTTGTGGCCTAATTTCTTCAGTAAAAATAAATAAAATAAATATAAAATTGAACATGTAACAAGTTCTTGAGCTTTTAGTACACTGTGTGCACACAGGCTCGTAACTTACGGGGAAGCCAAAATCTGCCACACTTTGGACTTCAGGGAAGCGGGAGGGTTTACATATTGGTACGTAATCCTGGTATCATCTTTGCCAACTTGAGCGGAGGCCGTGCTGTGATCGCGAACTTTACAGCGTCTCTCTGTTCCGCTCCGCTGCAGTGGAGAGATGGGTGTCTTTTTTTGCACACGCTATGGCTTCGTTCCTTGGGCGTGACACATAGACACAATAACAAAGCCTCGTGGGCTTCCAGTCCGCCCGCTCCATTGCTCGGACATGTGATTGGCCGTGCGCATGCCCGGATCGAAATACGGCTTTTGATTTCTGTATCGAACGTCATTTTCGCTAAGTATCTAGTATTGTGACAGCTCCAGGACTTAGTGACCACATGTAGCTCATACAACCCCACTTCAAAAAAACTGAACTATTCCTTTAATGCCAGGTGTAAATGAGGAGGTGCAAGATGGATGTTGGCTTTTTTTAATGCAGGTTCTCTATTCAACCATGTTAACTTGTTATTAGTTTTTTTATTTAATTGAATTCATATTAGAAGTTTGAAAGGCCTTTGATTCAGTTGGTTACCTTGAAGGAGCTCACCACATGCTTTGTGGTATCTTTATGATAGTAGTTTTTATCAGTGAAATGTTGAGGTTTTATTCTGTGTCCTTGATAAAACTGGGTTGGAGGAACAACTGAAGTTTTTTAGCCTCCGCACACACTGCAGCTGTACAGCACTTCTTTCAAAGGGTGACACATTTATGTTTCGTCTTACTGGTGCGTTGCCACAGCAACCTCTGTGTAAACGGACAGAGATGGCCACCAGACTTTCTCTTCAGGCTCATTGTGTGAGCTTACAACACATCACCCTCTATGTTGCTCGCCACACAGCAGTCGCACACAAAGACATGGTGCAGGGTTATTTTAAATGTGGGACAAAGAAAACGTGGAAAATAGGATTGAAAGCCTAAATCAATAAGGTGAACACATTTAAATCAATACACTGAAAAGATTGGAAACTTTTTCTAAGCCGGAGCTGCTCTCTGCTTCAAGACCCGTACTTGCAGACAATCCACAAACAAAGCTCTGCCGTCGGCATCGATCACGTCCCGTGTCTGCGGCCTTCTGCACCGCTCAGCACACACACACGCACATAAATTCTATTGTCGTAACGACCCCTTGTTAGCTGAACACAATCATTTCATAAAGAGGCAGAGATATGAAATGTTCTATTTTTCTTGCTGCTGGCTGAAATGCTTCGTGGGTGAAGCAGAAATGAGCGAGAGACCCGAGCCTGACCCGGCACGGTCCAAATTAGCCTGGGAGGCTTGTAATTGGTAAGCTGATGTCATTTAGAGACAGACATCTGCTGTGGCGCTATAATGAAGCTCTGTCTAAGGTAACAATATGACTCGAAGGCCATTACACATCTGCCAGTTATTAGGCAGGAGGGGGTTGGGGGGGTGGGGGGGGGGGCACTTGTGTATTCATGCCATCACACTCAGACACTGCACGAACCTGCAGACCAGAACACATTGAGCCTGAGTCGGTGTTGTGATATAACACCCGTCAAAGGCGAAACGAGCAAAGAGCAGCGATTTATTGAGGAAAAACAAGCTTCCATTTTGAGTGGCGCGGAGGAGGGCATGGCGCCAGCAGAAAATGGCCTTGTCTGTGGAATCCAGGGAGTCACTGTGCGCTAAAAAATGGAGCTGACTTCCCCAGCAACGTGGTCTTTATAATGCTCACCTCTGTTCTCCCTATCTCCCGCTGGGGAGGAAATTGAAGTGTCAGACCATTTGCTGCTCTCGGAGTGTATGATTTTAGTCGCTGCCGCTGCCGGCCAGGTTTGTATTTGCGCTCATTTCATCAAAGGCAGACAGCTGATGGACCGCGCGGCCGCCACATGCGAGGACGCTCCAATAGAAGCACATTTGTTGTAGAGCACAGGTTTGTGTCGGGGGGACAAAAAACTGAAATTAGTCATGAGCTCTTTGTGCAATAATGACTTGCTGCACATTAAGGGGGCGTGTCCGAGCGTCCAGACCAGATCTGTTTGTACAGATACTCCCACTGCTTTCAGTATTCGGGCCCGACTGTCCTTTAATGTCTCCGCCATCAGAGTTGTCACCAAGATCCTGATCACTGCGACGTCGCCGCGTGTGACAGAGGCGGGAGTGCTCCTGTTTGAGGCTGCAAAGGTTGCTTAGTTACTGTAAAGGAAGAAGAGCGACAATGAATTTTTGTTTGGACCGATACAGCGCGGAAGCTCAACACACAGCGAGAGGATACACCAGGATATCTGCAACCATACCGGGAGATATGATACTGCTCCAACCACTACTACGATTACTTATACTATTACTACTCAGACAGCTAGGATACTGCTCCAACTACTTCTAAAAGTAAAAATTATCTTAGACTAATGATATCTTTCTGTAAGTGTAAATGTGCCTCCTGTCTGTCAGCAGTGATGGAAGGAGTCACCGCTCCCCAGAGGAGGTTTCTCCTCTCTGCCCTGCTCTGCTCTGCTCCTCTCTTTTCTGCTCCTCTCTGCTAAGCTCTCTTTGGTGCGCTGTTCCTCTCCTCTCCTCTCCTCTCCTCTCCTC
>CAESWR010002632.1:393939-416548 GCA_903171835.1 Mullus surmuletus | reverse complement strand
AAACAGAGAGCGTCTGGTCACCTTAGACAAACGCGTCCCTGACCATCGGATCACAGTCCGTCCTCAGAGTGTGTTTACACCTGTTCTCTCATGTGCTCACACACTTTCCCGTTTTCGGCTTTTTTGTTGTCTGTCATTTTGACTGACAGTGTCATAAAAATCCTGTCATGATCTATTTTCACCCGTCACTTTAATTTATAAAATGCTAATAATGATGTTTCCCTCCCGACCTCCTCGCTCCCGCTCGCTCTGTAGTTTCCGAGGGCTGATGACTTCATCTTCCTCTGCATCAGTCCCACTTTTTTCACCTCTTTTATCAACACCATCAGCGTTATTGGGCTTTTTGAAGAAACTCTGGACACTCAGCTGCTGTGACATTTTTCTGAGTGAAGCCAACGAGGTCATGCATCAAGAGAGACAATAGCTAACTAATGTGCTCACTCGCCACCAAGTGGTCAGGAGTGAGAATTGCAATCCGTCGCAATTCCAGATGACCTTCAGATTTTCCTGTCACTGTTCCTAAAAAACGGTCAATGACGGAAAATATTCGGTTAACGCAACTCCTGCCTAAAACACACGTTAATGCCAGCTTAAAACGGGACTTAAGATGTGTGGAAGAAAAAGCAAAGTGATAGGAAGTGATGATTAAGTACAAATTCCTCCTTCCTAATAGTCAGTTTTCTTTCTTGTATCTAATATTAAATAAGTAAAAGGCTGTTACTCCTGACAAAGCTGTTGGATGGTCTTAGTCCCGGTTGCAGAGCAGAACACAGTTTGTGTAATATGTCACGAGCCTGCAGGAGATGTTTCACAGGCTCCCACCGGTCGATGAGCAGAGAAATGTTCAGCAAAAATGAAATATCATAGCTGCCCCTGGTGTGATTTACAACACCGGCCTGCAGTGAGAGCTATTCCTGCCCGTGTTTTTTTAAGGTCTCGCAGGAAATTACAACAAGCTTTTGTGAACGTGTGCGCGTAGGTGTGAATTGGGTGGCTGAGAGTCAGCTGAGCCCGACCTCGGCACGGCGGCGCAGTGCGACTCCGGGCGGCGGCTCAGGTTTCAGCCGTCCTCCCGCGGAGGAACTGGCCGCGCTGCACCTAATCCACCATGACAGCAGAAACGACAGCGAGTCACATGCGCCGTGGCGTTTGATTCAGAGGAGAAAAAAAGCCCTAAACATACCCTGGCATGTTCCTCACTCTGCACTCACTTTGCCCGATCCGATGTATATTTCGTTTGACCTTTTGACCCCGGCGGCGTCACTGAAAACAAGCAGCTTCATCTGGAGTGCTATTCTTAAACCACTTATGGTGCCAGATGGAGGCGAGCGGGAGGAAGCTCATTCCCTGTCTGATGTTTATCTGACATTTCCCACTGGCCGTGACTCAGCGGGCTGTGATTGCTAGCAGAACACATCGCTGTGGCAGGGGCTCTCCCAGTGCCGACTGCTGGCCGGCGCTCATTGGATGACGCACTCCTGCATCACCACTGCCTCAAATGGTGATGATGAATTGTCCCACTGGTGGACGGGGGCAGTGGTGTGCACAGGCGGAGGGCAAAACACACTAAACTGCCCACTTGGCTGGTTAAAACATGATAAAATGTCCTCTTGGCTGACAGAAATGCACACTTAAGTGTCCTCTCGGGAGGCAAAAATGCGTGCTAAAGTGCCCTCCTGGTTGGCAAAACACTCAACTACACTCTTACCTGGCAAGAACGTGTGTAGGTGTCGTTTTCAGTGGCGAGAATTGTAGGTGCCCTTTTTTCATCTCACCCCTGCCCTTCAAAAAGCCACATACACACCACTGGATGGGGGGGCTGGACGGGGGGCTATTGGGTAGGGTGACCAAACACTCTGTTTTGCCAGGAAATGCTCCTGTTTTTTTGTTTTAGAAAGTGATGAAAATGTCCTGGTTTGGATTTGATTTCATATTTTTTAGTAATTTATTTGTCAAGTAAGACTTGAAAAGAGAGCTCTTATTTTCTTACAGGCCGATTTTTCTAATACAGAAGAGACTTTCTTTCTCTCATTATTTCATTGCAGAGATTTTAAAGTTGCACCATTGAAACTTGTCAGAGATATTTTAGGCATAACCAGACATGTTGAGTAACCTCTGAGAAGCCTATCTGAATGTGTGTCTTTGCTTATAGATAGTACTTTTGTAATAGAACCATTTTCAATCCATACAGAGGAGGCAGACTTTAAATGGACTGTAATTAAAAGGAATCTTTAAATCAACTTTCACTCTCTCATTTCCGTGCCCAGTGTGCTGGTTTTCAATAGTCAAAATATGGCCACTCTACTGTTGGGGTTCCTTAATGGCTTCTCCTTCTGCACTGTGTTGTGTTTGGGGCATTTACTGTCCCTGCAGGTGCACCTTAGTTTCTGTAGCATCACAACCGACTAATCGGGTCTATTCTTTTTTGTTTTTAATGATTACCACGAAGACAACTCTATTAGCTTTGCCCAGTAGGGTCGAGCCCAGGGTTACTGGTTCTTTGCCTGACCTGAACCCCTAATTGCTCCTGATCAGCTGCTTGCAGTGAGGTTGAGCGTCTGCCATCAGTGTGTGTGAGGGCGAATGGGTAAAATGACGTATCGTTGGATGTAATTGTACCCATTGAGTAGTTTTCAGGTAGAAAGGAACAGTATAAAAAGGCTGTCCATGTACCCGGCACATGATGAAGAGCAGAGTGTGTTGACACATGGAGCTGGTTCCCGCCTCCTCTGCTACCGTCACTCTCACTGCTGCACTATTTTACACCCCTACCAGGAAACAATTGTCCATCCATCATCTCCACGGTTCATGTTGAGAAGGACTGGAGCCAATCCAACATGGCTGAGAGGCGGGGCTTACTCTGACAAAGTCACAAATGTATCACATGCTGACACACACAACCTACAGTTCACTGGGTGGTGAGTGTGTGTGCAGACTGTGACTGCTCGGTAAAGTGTGTGTACACCGCTCCTGTGTGCTCGGGCTTGCACCAAGGTAGGTGGAGCAACTACAAGGGTTGCTATATAGTGTTGTTAAGTTTGAGGAGAACCAGCATTTGATTTCTGTTATGCAGTCAGCGATGGAAGGGGGCGGGGGGTTGGAGGTGGGTTTGCTGGAGACGTGGAGCTGAGTTGAAGTTGAAAAGTGGAAGTTGATATTATATTTACGGCAAATATTGCCAAGGGGGAGGAGGTAAATGATAAAGAGCAGGGGCCCCAGGTCAGAGCCCCGGGGAACACCGGAGCTGAGAGTCGAGAGTTCGGATGAGAACGATATAAAATAGATAAACTGGGTGCAGTTGGAGAGATAAGATTTGAGCCAGTTGATCACGGTGCAAGTGAAGCCGATGGAAGACAAGTCAATGGAGGAGGTTGGTGTGGCAGATATTGTCAAAGATCTAAGATCAAAGAGGATGAGGATAGTGAATCAGTCAGCTGCCATGAGGAGGTTGTTGGTGATTTTATGAGTGCAGTTTCTGTACTATGGAGGGGGCGGAAGCTGGACTGGAACTGTTCATACAGGGTGTTATTGCAGAGGTGGGAGCGTAGTTGGGAAACAACTGTTTTGAAGGGTAGATTGGAAATCGGACAGAGGTTATTGAAGTTGGTCAGGTCAGCGAAAGGGTTTCTTTAATATTGGGGTTATTGCAGTGGTTTTGAGGGGACAGTTCCGGTGCTGAGAGAGGAGCGAATGATAGCAGAGATGAGGGAGACCAGGGATAGGAGGCAGACTTTAACTAGAACTGTGGGGAGGGGGTCCAGCTCGGCAGGTGGATGGAGTGGACTTCGTGATGACATCCTCCATTTCAGAGGTGTTTGGGAGTAGGAAGGACAAAAAGGAGTGAGTCGGTGGTAGAAGATCGGATGGAGTGCTGGGAGAGGGTTTTGAACAAAGGTGTTGATGGATTGACAGAATTTTTTGGTCGAAGAAGGACATAATGGAGCTAGAGAAAGCGGTTGAATAGAGGTGTGATGGTACAGACTCCGGGGGTTGGATGATGTTTTTTAGCAGTGAAAGTAGTGATTTGGCATTGCCTTCATTGGAGCATATAAGTTGGGTGTAGTGTTGGGTTTTGGTTTGGGCGATGGAGTTTTTGTAATCTATTATGTGGTCCTTGTACATTTCTCTGTGGATGGTGAATCCAGTTTTTCTGTAAAGCCACTGCAGTTGCCTACCTTTGGCTTTCATGCTGCTGTAGTTCATGGGTGAACCAGGGGGCGGGAATGGAGAAGGACACAAGTCTGGTTTTTAATGGAGCAAGGGAGTTGAAGATGTCGTTGAGTTGAGTGTTGTAGAGTGAGACCAGTTCTTCAGTGGTGGATACATTGTGGGTGGCCATGATACGGTCAATGCTGGAGGAGAGGGAGTCTAAATGAATGTCGTTGGTATTGCGGAAGGAGATGAGACAGGGCAGTCTGGTAGTGGAGAGAGGGAGTTTCAAATTGAATGAGAGGAGTAAGTGGTTGGTTATCGGAAGGTCATCTGCTGTAAGATCCATTGGGGAAACAATAGTGCAGCAAATGAGGTCAAAAATGTGTCCCTTGGAGTGAGTGGGGATATTGGTGTGTTGGTGGAACCTGAAGTTCTCGAGGCAGGATGTGAATCTTTGGTAAGAGGGTTATTGATATTGTCAATATGTATATTGAAATATCCCAGCAGCGCGGTGGTTGGTGAAAGAGTGGAAAGGTGTGAGAGGAAAGCAGCAAAATCGTTAAGAAAGTCCTCATTGGGTTTGGGGGGGCGGTACAGTGTTGCAATAGTAGTAGGAGTGGAGCCCGGGAGTTTGCAGGTGGTGGATTCGAAGGAGCTGAAAACAGGAGCAGAAACAGATGAGATTTTCCATTTCTCACGGTGAATCATTGCTAGGCCTCCTCCTCGGCCTGACGCACGTGGTTAACAGGAGTAAGTATACCCTAGAGGAGGAGTTTGGTTGAGTTGTGAATGATCACCAAGATGTTGCCATGACTCAGTCAGGCTGATGAGATCTTGGATGAGCTGTCCCTTACCTGTAAGTGAGCGAATGTTGAGAAGACCAATGTTGATTGTGGTGTTGTGAGATGTGAGAGGAGTATTGGCTGACCGAGCCAGGCTGGCTAGAACACTGTGGTCAACAGTCCCATCAATGTTGTGCGGAGGGCGGCGGGAACTGGACCAGATTAGACTTTATTGTTTTGGGGGATTTTACTTGGACTCGTGCAGGGGCAGGGGTTACAGTACTGTTGGTTTTAAGAGCAGAAGGTGTCAGAGGTGGGTGCTGTAGTATGAGGGTTGAGGTGATGCTAGGGGAGAGTACAAGTGTGTGTGTGATGTAGCTTGTCATGTGGTCCTGGAGTTCTGCATTTTGTGTTGTATGTTGTACATTAGCATGCGGGTTCCAAACTTGCTTGGTTGGAGTCTACTGTGCCAGTAAAAGGAGGGTCGGCTCCAAAATAGATTAAAATTGTCAATGTAAATAAATCCCTGACTCCTGCAGGCTCCCTGTAACCAGGAGTGGAGATATAGGTGTCCTCCTGGCCTCTGATTTTCGAGCTCACAGTGTGCAAGGTCGGGTGAAGATCACCATTCGAGTTGGCCACTGACAGCCCGGGGTCCAAGCCTGGGACATCAGGGAGAGGAGCAATGTCAGCAGGAACTGTGTTGACAGCAGAGTGGCAGAGCGACTTGAAGCGGTTGGAAAGTTGAAGGCGGGCCAGTGATGAAGGAGCACCAGTGCGAAAGTCCTTGCACTGGTGCTCACACGGTCCAGGGTCGGAAGTGTATGGGCGTTGAGCAGGAAGACGGCTGTGGACAGGTGGAGGGTCAGAGTACAAAGAAATCAGATTGATGACTTGTGACTTGACTTGACAAAAAATGAAAGACTTGACACTCGACTTGCACGTTCAAGTTAAAGTGTTGGGACTTGACATGACTTGAGACATGATGACTTGAATGAATTGAGTGTTGTTGACTTTGTGATTTCAGTTTTAATATAAACATAAAATGAATATCAATGAAGGCTTAGGCTGTTGAAGGGTGAGGCAGATATGGTTTTGTTTACATTGAAAGCCATAAATAAATCATTTTGTGAAGTTTTTTCTGGTTTGTTTGATTCCATGTATTTTATCAGTAATTACAATGCAATGGATAAGTTGGCCAATGGCGTTAAGGAAAACTTACTAATATCTTGTCTTTTCACTTTATTCAGATCAGATTGTGCGGGTAAAATAAGGTGACTTGACTTGGACTTGACTTGATTTATTACAGGACTTAACGTATGACTTGACTGACCCAAGAAAAATTGACTTGGGACTTACTTGAGACTTGAAGGTCAGCGGCCAACTCGAAGGTGTCAGACAGACATGTCTGCTGACCTCCAGATGTGGTTTGGCTTTGTCTTCACAAATAAACAAAAGTAAAAGTATTTTGCATCAGAATTACTCTCAAAGTACACATTATTCAAAACTTTTATTAAAAAAGAGTTTGTTTACTACTACTCCTTTTTGACATAATGGGATGTTGGGAGGGCTATGTTACCAAATCATTCCTCCATGAGTGCTGCCCCCTGCTGGACTGGAGTGTGGACAGTTGGAGGGAGTGAGCCGACTCAGGCATGTTGAGGACGCTGCTCAGCCACTGCTGCTTCCATGAAAAACGATCGCACCAGGAGTTTTTAGTAAACAGACTGGTGGCAGCCAAACGCCTGCTCCTCCTCCCACCTGCTTCTACCATGCGTCTGCCACTTGTGATCGGCCCGGCACGGATCGCCACGCCTATCAGTGTGGCCACATGCAGCTCGGACCACTGTTTGCTGCATTCTCATGTTTTAATCTAGGTGTTATGGTCGACAGCTTTGATGAACTTTGTTTGGTTAGTTACTGTCAGACTTCCAGAGTCTGACAGCGACCTGATTCAAAATGCAGCATCAAGACTCGATTTCAAATCCAGCAGAAGAGCACAGTTCAGCATTGGTTAGCTGTGCATTTTGGGATTGATTTGAAGATTTTATTGATCGTTTTTAAAGCACCTTTGGTCTTGGCTGCTGAATGCATCAATGGATGGCTAAGCCCTCTGAGCCTCGATGCAGTCGGAGATCCTCCCGCAGACGGCTGCTGCTAATTCCTCAGTCCGGGCTGAAGCTTCTGGAGCTTCCCGAGTTCAGGCCCTTCGGCTTTATTGGAGTGAGCAGCCAGCGGAGGTCCGGCAGCCTCGCTCTGTATCTGCTTCTAAATCTCTGTAAAACACATCTCTTTCTGGATCTTTATGGGCCTATTTGTTTAAATGTCAATTCTTCAGTTCATGTACTATTTATTTTCGTTTCAGGGAATCCTCTTGTTTCTTTGCAAAGTATCACAGGTGTTTCTACCATTTCTGCTTCAGCTACTGAACTGTTACTGCTACTGCTGTTGTTGCCTTCAGTATTTTTTATGCCGTTAATGTTGTTAGCTTTGTTACAGCGCATATTGACTATTATTCGTTTTTGTCATATAACTGCTAACCTTATCACTGCTACGATGCAATGGTAGCAATTATGTTGTTGTGATCAACTTTGTTGTTGCCTTTACTGTTGTATTTTGTACCCTTAATGTTGTTGTTAGCGCTGTTACTGTTGTTGTTACTACTGTTAATGTTGTTGTTACTGTTGTTGTTATTACTGTTAAAGATTGCTGTTGTTGTTACTGTTGTTGTAGTTGTTATTGCTGTTAATGTTGTTGTTACTGTTGTTGTTGTCATTACTACTGTTAATGTTGCTGTCATTACTACTGTGACTGTTGTTGTTGTTACTACTGTTACTGTTGTTCCCCTTGTTGTTACTGTTGTTGTTACCACCGTTAATGTTGTTGTTACCATTGTTGTTGTTGTTACTACTGTAAATGTTGTTGTCACCATTGTTGTTACTACTGTAAATGTTGTTGTCACCATTGTTGTTACTACTCATAATGTTGATGTTACCATTGTTGTTATTACTACTGTTAATGTTGTTGTTACCGTTGTTGTTCCTGCTCATAATGTTGTTGTTACTACTGTAAATGGTGTTATTGCTGTTGTTGTGAGTGTTGGGGATAACGCACTACAAAGTAACGGATTACAGTAACAATATTACTTTTTGGGGTAAGGAAGGAAAGTAACGCACTACACTAAAAATATCAATAACTAAATGACTTAACTAAACAATAAGAACGTGCTTTTCCGCACTACCTCAGCCGTGTTTCCCTGTGTGCAAAGTTGTGATCTGTTGAAGCGGTTCGTGCGTGGGTGCTGCCTGTGTGTCTGTGACAATGGGCCGGGTTTCGGTGCTCATACGGATCATTTCCATCTACTTTTTATTTCTTCTTGATATCGAGCCTTTTCTTGATGTCCAGCTTTTCTCGTACTCTGACAGTTTTTCATTTTGCAGGATTAATTTTCTTGGGTGTTTTTTTCTCAATGTGCAGCTATCTCGCAGCCTCCCTATTGAATGGAAACAAACAAAGTTGCCTGCGAAGATGCTGCTTTCCGACCCACAATGCATCGCACGATCATGTGGCATTTCATGTCCTATAGAGAGATCGATTTAAGTAAATCAAGAAACGGTAGAGTAAAGTAATAAGTAGTGAAGTTACTTTTCAAATGCAGTAACTAGTAAAGTAATCTCCTTACAATTTACAGAAGTAACTAGTTACTAGTAACAAATGACTTTTTATGAGTAACTACCCCATCACTGGTTGTTGTTACTACTCTTAATGTTGTTACTGTTGTTACTACTCTCAATGTTAGCTTTCCTACTGCTAATGGTGTTAGCATCGTTAGCTGATGTTGGTGACGTTTTTCAACGTTGTTGTCGTTGCTACTGTTACTGCTGCTGTTCACACTGTTTGCTTTGTTACTTTTGTGGTAATTACATTTGTTGCTGTTGCCCCACTGTGGATTCTTCTGTTGTTACTTTTGTTGTTGTCACCCTTGCGACTGCGGTTGTTGTATTTGTTAGCATTGTCAGCTGATTGTGATCCATTTTACTGCAGCATTGCTTCTGTGGGTGCTGCTGTTAATGCTGTTGCTGACACTGTTGTTGCGGGTGTTGTCACGTCAGAGAAGGCGCCGTTACTCTTTCAGAACTCTGAGCGGCTGCTTAGTGCTGAAAATAATCAACACATCCCCAACTGAAGCTGCTCCTGAGAAAAACACTCTCATTTAGGACTTCCTTCATTATCACGCAAAGGTGTTCTCTTCTGACAGACTCAGATTAGACAAACGCCTTGGCGATCTACATGAAGACGTGCAGAGACGGGAGCAGGTGTTGTGGACCAGCAGGTGCTGATGACGCTCCTACACGTTCATGTTTCACATTTATTTTCTGTGTGTGTTACAGAGGAAGTGTGACCTGTAAGCCACAAACTTATTCCAGGTTCTGCACCACACTGCAGCAACTCCACCATACAAAAGTGAAATTTAATGATTCCAGATGTTGCAGTTGCATGTTTTCACTTAGTGTAATGCTGCGTGGGTTTTCTGGTGATCGTATTAGATGTTTTAAAGTGCGGTGCAGAGCTGAGGCAAGATAAATATTTTGGGTAGGACATTTCCTGTGCCTTGATTCAGAGCAGCTTTTAAGCCGTCCAGGTCATTGCCTTACAAAACCACAACCCTCTTATAATCACAGCCACATGTGTGTGTGTGTGTGTGTGTGTGTGTGTGTGGGGGGGGGGGGGCAGTGCTTGGCCATTGAGATTAGTGGGTTAGCAGTCTGAAGCATTAGCCTCGACACCTTCTCCATCAGCTTGATCTCATTTTATTTGTCTGCTTTCAGAGCGACGCTTGCCGACAATTTTTCATCTCAACGACCGGCAGGCGGGGTGTATTTTTCCCCTCTGCACCTCCGCTCATTCCCGTGGATCGCTCTCTGCGGACTGAAATTACCAGACTACATCCGAACCGGGCTTCCTGCGCGTATCCTGTTCCCATGACTGTGTAATGCAGTGAGCCGCCGTCAGGAAACTGGAGGGATGAGCAGACGAGGAACAGACGGCCTCCAATCAAAGGGAAGCAGATTCATCGTGAGCAGCATCAGCAGCAGTGAGGCTGTGGCATCCAACATGTGAGCCGCATCAACGTGACCACAAAGTTCTCTGCTCAGAAGACACACTTGTGATGTTGAATATGGGAAAGAAACGGGAATGTTGCTAAAATAAAATCTGCTTATGAGGCAACATTTGGAATTATTACAACTTTTCTCTTGTTATTTCTGACAGCTGTGATTTCCCTTCATTATCCATTTGTGTGGAATATTCAGATTTTGATTAAAATCTATTTTTTTTTTTTCTTATAATCCAGGCTTTCCTCTCCACATGAAGCTGTGTGTGAGGGAGTCGGCCTGCAGGCTTCAGAAGACGCCCCTGACTGCAGTATGCAGGTCGGGGCGTGGCTCACCTCAAACGTTTGACCCGGCCCACGCTGAGGCGTGCAAACACAAACAAAGCAGAGCAGAGAGAAGTAGACAACTTTTGGCCTACATCTAGGAATGTGTCAGCAGTGTTTACAAATACTTAAATGATAAGTATAATGCGATGTAACAGACGCACTTGCACCCCACGCTTGAAGACCGGAGAATTTAGTATCTGTCTGTTCTGCTCTTCTTTATGCTGCTGTGACAAATGAATTTCCACCTGCGGAATGAATAAAGTTTACCTTACCTTTACCTTTCCGTTGCTGTATCCCGCCGCCCTGGAGCTCTGCCCGGGGCAGCGTGACGCGGCTCTGCCCGTGGATGGAGTTCTGACCGCGGCAGTGTGGCTTCAGCTCTCCCAGTCTGGAAGTCTGCGCGAGGAAGGGAGCTTTACCCGGCTCTGCCGGGGATTTGGAGCATCAGAAAAAACACTGATTGGGTCAAATACAGTGGGCGGGGCTTAATAAAGGCTGGGGTGAATGTTTAACCAAGCCGACTTTGAGCCGCGCCGCCATCTGCGCACTACAGTCATGGCTTGTTGTGACTTTAACAATTGTTTAGTGGCTGGTTGTTCCAAGGTGCCGTCCGAGCACCTCCAGGCCTCCAGAGCTGCGGACGGCGAGGCCCTCAGCATCTGAGCTCGCGCGGTGGAGTGTGAATGTTTTAACCCTGTTGTCAGGGGCAACGCCCCAAAATGTCTTTTTGTTCATCATCGTGCTTTTTGTTGTGCTGTGATCTTTGAAATCCTGTCTCGTCTTTGCCTAAATCAGGATCAACAATCATCTCTGCTGCTGCTGCAGTGTCACCTGTGTGGAACGTCTGCTCACACACTTACACAACAGCACACACACACACACACACACACACACATACAGCACGAGAACTCAGTATGTCCCCAAACAGGTTTTTCTTCTAATCGGAACCCGATAATAACAACTCCTAATTAGAATGAAATATTGTTTCATTCTATTTTTGTTTGTTTCAGACAATAAACCTTCTTTTGCGATTCATGCAACATATTTCCAGTTTTAATGTCAACAATGAACTAAGGACTTTTCCTGGTGATATTGATTAGTTCTATTATTCAGCTCTGGTTGAAGTTTTGTTCAACAATACCCTGAATTGTGCGAGAAATGTCTTTGTAGGGATGTTTACTCAAACTCAAACTTTTATCTCTATTCCCACTTTTATTCAGTGGGTTGTTTACTGAGCTTCTCTGTTCATCTATCATTCATGGCCTGTTTTGTAGAACATTTCATTCCTGAAAACATGCTGAAAATTGATATTTTTCAGGCTGTTGACGGGAGTGTCTGATCTATGAAGTGATAAACAAAGTTATCTAGCTGCAAAAAAGACAGTGTTGAATCTGGAGCCAATGTTGAGATTTCTGTCCTGGAAATGCAGACAAATGTTTGCATGTCCTATAAGATCGAACCTTGTTTCCACATTCTGAGGAAACCTACCAAGAACTCTGAGGAGGATATTTGATCATTTTGCTCATGATGGAAAAACATGACTTATGATTGTACTTTGTCGTCTTAAGAATAATTTTATTGTAGAGCTCAAATTTACAATTTATAATTTTTTACTTTATTATTTGGACACATTTTGGTCAAAGTTGTCTTTTTTTGCATGATTTTGAGGTTTTTGTTTGGTCATTAAATAACTTCTCATCTTGTTGGAAATAAAGTCAGGTTTTGTCCTAATTGTTGACCAATGAAGCGTTCAACCTTTATCTTCAACCTGACTCTTATTTTGAAGGCCTCACTGATGGAGGTGATATCGAGCTGGAGCTCCTGCAGGATGACTCGTGGGCGGGCTGAAGCGGAGTAATGAGGGGGCGTGTCCTGAGGGGGCGTGTCCTGCCCTTCAAACCCTCTGTGGCTGCATCGCTCACTGTGACAGGAACCAGTGACACTCGTTCATCCCAGTCTGGTGCTTCTGCTTGAACTGCAGGGGCCTCTGGAGCTGTGGGAGCTGCTGGAGCCTCTGGAGCCTCTGGAGCCTCTGGAGCTGCTGGAGCCTCTGTAGCTGCTGGAGCTGCCGGCTCTGGTCTGAAGGCAGCGGTGATCAGGCTGCGGCCTCTAAGCTCGGCCCTTTGCTGTCATTAAATAGCCTATAAATTCGGCGAGGGCAGTGAAGTCAAAGCCTCGTCATCCACGCGTTCGTGTGACAGCCTTGATTTTATTTCATGAAAACACGCTTCATCCTCAAAACAGTAGCTTCAGTGCAGGAATTACATAAATCAACACAACACCAATCTCAACATCGAGGCTGACGGAGTCACGATCCCAGCAGCTCTAAGGGACGAATGGAGTAACATTCTGACGCCGGCCGTCTCTGAAGGTTTTATAACCCAGAGAATCAGAGCTGAAACACCGCTTTGTTGCAAATGTAGTATCTGATATGCTGTTTTTTCCTGTCTTTTTATTTATGTTTAGTGTCTTTGCATGTTTAGAAAGAAGAAATCTGAGCTTTTTACGGTTTTCAGCTCAAATCTTAGGTCGGAAAGTTTTGTGCTGAGTCCAAAAGGCCTTTTCTGTTTGGAGAGACGGAATTAAAAGACAAGACCCCTGGATTTAAAGGGGTTTACTCAGCTGGACGGAGAGACAGCTCTCGACATTGGCAAACAGAGCTTCTCTCAGATTGACCATTTGACGTTGTTCTATTCTGCAATAAAATTACCCAATATTCAGACTTAAACGTGTCGGCAGTGACTCCTTCTTTCACATCAAACCATCAAAAGAGCCTCCGGCTTCACCTTGTATGTACACTTTGTCTTATATAAGTGTATGTTGAGTGTGTTATGGAAGGACACACACACACACATACACACAACACACACAGGCAACACAACAGCATAATGATAAAAGCCTGAGCGACTGTCAGGTGTAGGGCTTTGAAAAAGATGAAAAAGATGAAAAAAAAACATATCAGATCCCACCAAGAATCTCTCCGTGGATTCGGCCGAATGTTTTGTTTTTTCAACTTATTTGACCTTTTTTTTCCCGAGATAAAAAAGCAATATTTTTATCCTCTGCGTTGATCTAATAACCTGCGACTCCCATATTTCAAACCCCTTCCTCTGAGCTGCGTGAGCCTATCGGAGCCGCCGCCGCCGCCGGATTCTTCCATTTTGTCATTCTGTTTTTTCTCCTCCTGGCCAACATTGAAATGTGGCGCCTGGTCTGAAGCTCGCCGCCGCTCTCAGCCGATCAAAGCTTCTCGCCACAGAATCACTTTCGATTTCTTCTTGTTTTTTCTGTGTGGCGGCAGCGGCAGGAGCGGAGGCAGCGGAGGCAGCGGAGGCAGCGGAGGCGCTCCTCGTGGGGGTTGTGATTCGACGTTCCAAGTTTTCCAGGCCGCGGTGCTCGTTTTCCGGCCCCGCCCCTCGGGATCGGCCTGCGTCACCGTCACGCCGCCTCGGGAAGAAAAGAGTTTGCTTTGAGGAGGAACACTGGTTTGCTGGCTGTTGCTGTTTTCTCGTGGCAACGTGAGATCAGTAACTACGCTGCCAGTCAGTCAATATTGGGGTTAAGGTTCATATTCTGGTTCGTGAAACATTGGGAATAAGGGTTTTCCAGAGAGAGAGAGGGGAGAGAAGGGGGGAGAGAGCAACTTTATATTAATATATAATAAGTACTGTGTGAAAAAAATAAACAACAGATTAACTCATCAAGAAAAGTGAAACAAAAATACACACATGAAGAAGAAAGAGAGAAAAAATAAGTAAAACAATGAATGTATGTGGGTGTGCAGATGTGCGTGTATGTGCGACTTTCATCACACAAGTGATCGGTTTCCTCCTCAATCCAGAAGTGTGGCGTGTAAGTAGTTCCTGAACCCCAAAGACCAACATTCCTGCCAATAGAACACGAATCCATCTTCCTTTTGATGGGGAGATCCTGATAGGCTTATAAATGATCAAATATTCCCCTTGGAAAAGGAGGAACCCAGGGGGAATATTCAGGTTTGTCAAATCCAACATTAGAGCATATTCCTCCTATTCAAATGTGTTATTGGTGATATTCAGCTTGGAAAAGGCTGATTGATTGCATGGAAACGTAGCCACAGCGACTCCCACGTGTCACAGTGGGAATGATGAGGCCTTGGATCACACAGCAGCTCCCTGCACTTCATCAAACTGCTTCCTCCGCGCGCTAACAAGCCACTGTCGGCCGCCTGACTGTGATATGTGGATCAGCGCCGCTCGGCTTCCGGCTGATTCCGGATTCCTGATTCCTGCCTGAGCGGCGCTGCTTTAAAAAGCCACCTGATGCTGCAGCAGCCCCCAACCCTGCTGCCTTCGCTCCTCCACCTCCTGGGTTACAAACACACACACGCACACACACACACACACGCGTGCTTCCTGTCGATGTAGCTGGAGGAGCAGATTGCCGGCCGCTGACAGATCGCACGCGTCCTCTCTCCGGGGAGACGCGGCTGTCAGCGCCGAGCCCATCCATCCACCGTCCAAACCTGCGTGCGACCGGCCGAGTGTCCGTGAGCTGGATCCTTTCCCAGCATGCATCGGAGCAAAGGCTGGAGAAACGTCGTCAGCAGCTCAAGTGACCCTTTCAAATCCGGGAGTCATTTCTTCATTTCTTTCAACCAATAATGAATCAATTGTTCTTTCAATGCTTGAACTGGATTTTCAGAATTCTTCTTTTTTTATAAGTTGGAACATTTTTTTGGTACTTGAGGGATTTTCTTTTGTGGCTTTGTGAGGTTTTGTCATGAAATTAAGTAAGAGTTGAGTTGGCTGAAAGTCGACTGATGGAAACGTCCAGATCGGATGAAGCGCCGAAATCATCCGTTATACGTTTTATTTCTATTTTCCCTGCGTTTTCATAGAAAATCTGGAATTGCAAACAGGATTCGCTGTCCGTTTTTTTCATGTTGGTTCTGGAAGCAAACAGTGAAAAAATGAATCATTATTTCAGGACAAAGACTGAAGCACTGACAGATGGATCCTCTCACTCCTGCTCGTCGCTGCTTTACAGTCGGATGTCTTTGCAGTTTTTAGTTGTGGGGTTTTTCGCCTCTTGCCGTCGGCACGGCGACGGCGCGGCGGCTCCTCGCTGTGTGTTGACCTTGCTGTGTCAGGAGGGAATCCCTCGGCGGCGGCGTTTGGATCCGGCAAAAGGATCGAAGGTAACGAGAATTCATCCAATCGATTGAATCCCCTCAAACTTTGCCATTTCCATACTGAAACTCTGGTCTGTGTATTTGTTTTACTCTGCAGAGACCTTGATTTGTGAGCAGGGAAATTCAAAGTACATGTTCTCTTTCTATTTCCCAGTTTTCATGGAAATGCCAAACACTCACCCCGAGGCACACGCAGATATAAACTCTTATCTTTCGCTTTTTCCTTCTTTTTTTGGAGATTATTAAATGCACCATATGTTACAATCCCACTGAGTTTGACACAGATGGATCTCAGCAGAGTTGCATTAGAGATCAGGGCGGACATTAGCGGACATTTGGCTAATGAGTATAATTGTAGTGTGTTGGCCTGGCGACTGGACGCTCTTATTAAAGGTTTCCATTTATTCTGACCTCAGCCCGACTCTCCCTCCGTCTTATTGCGCCGTATTCTCGGCGTCGCCTCCTGTTGCATCCTTTTGCTGTCTGGTGAGTAATGAGTTTAAGTGTGTGTGTAGGTGGCGGCTGGTGGGAGGATGTATAATCATTCCCACCGTGTTCCCCCGGTGACCCGTCTTACTAATACAGCCATTAAGGAGAGTTATTGTGACCACATGGCCACAGAATGATTCCGGCGGAATGCAAATGCATAAAAACCGAAATCGAATCACAAGTTAACTCTAATGAGGAAGAAGAGGAGGAGGAGGTGTGTTTCCCCTCACACACAAAACCACCTAAAGAGTTGAAAACTATAATCGCCTGCAACAAAATTCAAAATTAAGCCTTAAGAGTTCCTGGGGACAGATTTTTTGTCCATTCAGAGGGTCAAAATCACAAAAAAATATTTGATATTTGATGTGTATCTTTCAGGCTGAAGCTGATTAACAAGACTGACTCATTTAAAGTTGGAAAAAAATATTAACTGTCATATTTTTACAGCAGTCTTTTGGAAGGAGACACTTTTTGTCTCCAAGAACTAATAAGAGTTTTTTAAATAAAAATCTGTCACTACAGAAAAAATAGCAATGCCTCAAATTGCTAAATATATATTATTTTATAGTATATATACTGTATATACATACAGCATTTATGTATATACATATATATATATTTTTTTCGTTCTGAGGGACGATTGAAACATTTTTTTGAGGAACTCTTTGGGGTTAATCTAAAACTAATGAGATATAAGGCAGCATTTAAACTTACATTACGCTGACATTTTTATTCCAAAATTACTTCATGAAAGGTGAAAAGGCGGCTAATGAGGTCAAGGGAAAAAAGAAAAAGAAAAACAGTCCCCGAGCGTTGCAGTTGTTGGAGGAATTTGTTCCCGTTTCGGCTCATTTACACGTCAAATCACAGCGTTTTACTGTTTTTAAACTTTTTTCGTAGACCAGAGCGAATCCGAGCGACTTCTCTGTGTTTGACAGGTAAAAAGAAAACAAGACTCCGGTGGGACGTTTGCTCCGTGGAGGTTGGACCAGGAAGTGGCCAAATGGTCTCCTCATGCTTTGGCCCGGAGCAGTTGATTTTCTGGCGGCACATCAACATGGCGCTCCATTTTTTAAACACTAAATGGGGGTTTTAAGAGAGCTTCATTAGCATGTGACAGCGCTCGACTCGCCATCCTGAGGGACGCCGTATTTGTACTCTTATATTTCATGTTTAATTCATCATTAGACCCGAGGCGTTTTTCATACCGCCGACTGACAACAGCAAAAATAAATGGGCCAAATTGGAGGCAGAATTGATCTTGTGATCCGCCGAGTCCCGCAGAAATCAGAATGCAGAAACACGACGCCAAATCCTGGGCTTTTATAAAGTGCGCAAAACTTCAAGTGTCAGATTGTTTGTGATTTATGAAGCCTTCGGTGTGTCGGTCCGGCTCAGTTCGTGACAGCCGCCGACGCCATTCATCAACCCGTGTGTATCTTACACTTCCCATGAGGCCGTTCTGCTGCCATTGATCATTTTGATGTCAACAGTGCGGCGTCTCTGACACCGTGAGGCGATACGAGGTTTTAAGGAAAGATGATGGAGGCGTTTCCCGCCCAGACTCCCGCTGGTGTCGCCCCGGCCAGAGGTGTCAAGTATCAAAGTACAGATACTTCATTACCTTAATGAAGTAGAAATTTTGGGGTCTCTATACTTTACTGGAGTCATTATTTTTCAGATGACTTTTTACTTCTACTCCTCATATTTTTGACACAATTACCTGTACTTTCTATTCTATTCTATTCTATTCTATTTAAAAATAGCCTCATTACTCCTATTTCATTTCGGCTTGTCATTGTTAAAAAAAACACACAAAAACCAAAAACCTTTCCAGATAATTTGCGCCGTCCGGATGGAGGGAATTTGATTGGTTGGATGAGAAGTATAAATATATACCATCCATGCGATCCATCGCACCTGCACGTCACACACATCACGTCACACTGCAGCAGGGAAACAGAGGACGTGCGGAGCCGAGTACAAAGATATCTGCGGCAGAGACTCGCAGCGAAATGTCCCGATGCACCAACGAGGAGTTGGTCGTCAGGAAGACCAGCCAACCCTTCTACGTCTGCTGCCCTCACAGACTCCTGCAGCTCAGCTTGGATGGACATATTGTGTCTGCAAGGGAGATAAATGTTCGACCCCAGTTGCTCATCAAGTGCGGTTACATGCGAGTCGAGGCTCCTCCCCCGGCTAGGTGGTGATAAGCACTGTTGTACTTTGTTGTTGACCTTTGACGTCACACCACAACAAAACATAAAGTGAGCCGGCTAGTTTACCAGTTTACGCATTAGTACTTGGCATACTCTTTTCATCTTTTGCTTTTGGAGCAGCTCAGAGCCTCGATGAGCACCGTGTTATTGCTGCTGAACGTGACCAAGGTATATTGCGACGGACTCCCGAAGGAGAGTCACTAAAGGGACGAGGATGCTGACAACGTGGACGAACACGAGCATCGCCAACGCAAACCAAATGCTCCAAATATTGTATTGCACCTTTGAATTGAATTCCACACATCTGCAGGCTGTGGTATCTTGGAGCGGGCCGGGGGCTTCTGCTGCTGCTAAATGGGGGAGCATTAGCTCTGTGCTGGTGCTGATTTGTACTGGATACAAATAAAGCCATGTTGTTTTATGAAAACGTTTTATCCTTAGTATTATTCTTAAATAGTACACACTGCACACACAGCAACAACAGAACTGAGGTCCGGGGGGCTCGTCATCGGCCCCCACTCCTCACTGCTGAGCTGCGGGGAGACGGAGACGAAGGTTCCTCCAGCTCGATTCGCATCAGAGTTCTCTGGTCCGATTGTAGTTGAGCTGCTGCGTTTACACGCTCTGATCACTAACCCGGGTCACCGCACCAGTTTATTACACGAGTGGTCACTCAGGTGGAGGATTATCCCCTTCTGGATTAACCTGGATGTTCACTGATGTAGTCAATATATATATATATATATATATATATATATATAAAGCATCAGGTTGTGCTTTCATCTTAATTAAAAGATGGGGGCTCTGATTTGACAGAGATTAGGTGGAGGTGACTCGTGCCGTGACCTTCTCGGGTTGCTCGGCACAGTATAAAAATCTGATCAAAATCAACACATAAAAGTAACAATAATGAGTCCAGCTGTTTGATGCGTTTATCTCCCGGCTTGCAGCTCACAAAATACCCATTATAAGTGCAACAACTATCTTGTTCATCAGGGCTCAACAATCTGCCCTTGGCTCCTTGTTATTTAATCTTTTTTGGACAAATCATCTAATTTGCTCATCTTCATGAAATCAACTACAAATCACAGCCTCGTCTTACTTTGACAAGCAGCAAAGCTGATGCAAAGGAGTGGTTCGTTGACAGCCAAAGATGTGAGCACCGACTGAGTGTGTATTAATCATATTGTTACTGTAGTAGGTAACAAACTGTGTTGTTTTTTTCTTTTCAATCGTCATATCGGATGATGGGGTTTGTTGGAGTCTTACTTTACTTGTATCAGCTGTTGCATTTTCTTGCAGTGGCCTTGAGTGATATGTCTTTATTGTTCTCTGGTGTAACGACAGAGGTTATTTGTGTCCTTGGAGGATGAAGAGAGGAGAGTTTGCAGGCAAATGTGTCCCGATGTTTGTTCGGTTACAGAATTACTCCACCATCTACCACATGTTGTCCCCAGCTGATGCCAATATTAATTCATTTATTTAAAGAATCATACACAAAGACAATCGACAGACCAACAACAAAGAGTGTGCTAACTGTTTGCAGCTCTCAGCCACCGTAGTTTTAAAAAGCTGATGTCACAAAGGCTTAGATCTGTTTTGACCTTGTACTGAAGGTGGAAGAACCGCAGTGGAAACACAAACTTAATCATGACACACCGAGTTCAGGAGTTCAGTTCAGGAGTTTCTCACCGACTGTAGAAATCCAGTTCTCACGAGGAACTATGGAAGTGGAGAAACTGCAGAGAAGGTTGTCTTGAAGTCTAAAAGAGGAAGAGTCACGTGTGTCTGTGCTGCTTCCATGTGCAAGTATGAGCCACAAAAAATCCTGGACATGTGAGTCTTTAAAAAATTTTTTTTTTCATTGAGGGCTGTTTTCATTTATTCTGAAATGCCATAAACATCTGGCAAAGTGACTGCCGATGAAAATCAGCAGTTAACTGCATTTACATTGTCAAAATGTCAATTAATAGAGAAAAATAGATGTTAATAAATCAATAATGAAAAGTAGCACAACACTGCTGGATGTGCCTGTTGGCTGCACAATCACTTGTCATCATATACTTAATTTCTGCAACCTTTCTTGGACCTGCTGATCATCCATCAGGTCCCAGATCAGCTCGCCTTTCTGATTCTGCTCTCATTCATTGTTTTGTTGGCGCGTCGCCGCCCACAGACCTCATGATTGAAGCGCCTGACAGTGATTGATGCGAACATTTTGGGGGCTGAAACTGTTTCCGCCGAGCGCTGGCCGCCCAGTTAAAGTTCAAAGAATATCAATAACCCGTGGAAACGCCGTAATCAAGTTTCACGCGACGCAGCGGAGAGCACCACCGATTTTTGGGGGGGGATTGGGAGGCGAGCCCGCGGCGCAGAGTGGCCGCAGTGTTTTAATCACTCTGTCACAGAGCCGAGGCCGCCTCTAAGAGCGAGCAGGGCAGGATGAGTGATGGCTCCGGCCCGGCAGAGCCACTGCCGTCTGATGATGCCACGGAAAGGACTCATTAGTGGCATCTGGGGGGATGATTAATTGATTTAAACACATTTCAATTTAACGGCCCTTTGATCAATTATTAACAAACAGAGCACCCTCCCTTCTTTTAATATGTACAACTTCAATTAGCCGGCTCTCGGCGCTGACCCGACCTCGCCGCTCACCTGCTGCTCCACGCAGCTCTGCAATGTGACGTGGACGCGTCTTTGGGCCATTTTAGGCTTAAACCTTAAGAGTTCCTGAGAAAAACTTTCTCAATCGTCCCTCAGGACCAAAAACATCCCCTTCCAAAAAATGCTGTTAAAATAACATGTATTAGTGATTTTACCATTTGAAATGTTCAAATGAGTTCAGTCTGAAATATATATATCAAATATTAATTATCCAGGGGGATTTTAACCTTATAAGTGCCAGTTTGTTTAAGAAACTCCACAGTACTTTAATCTAAAAACATACACAAAGTCAAATCATTTCCATAAAATGCAATTCAAGGAGGATTTAAGTATTATTATTATTATTATTATTATTGTTATTATTAGAGCCCCAGATGGCTCAATTTTAAATAAAAAAAAAGAAATCATTAAATCAGTCAGTCATGTTAATCAGCTTCAGCCTGAAAGATTCATATCAAATATCAAATAGTTGTCGGGATTTCGACCCTGTAAATCAGCAGTTTTGGAGCCGTCAGAGGACTTCAGGGAGGCGCGGCGTGAGAAAAAGCAAACGGGAAAAAAAGGGAATAAAGGCGTAAACATCTGGTTAGCTAACGATGGTACATCCAAGATGGAACGATTCTTCGTCTGGGGCGGGCAAATAACGGAGGGAGGAGGACCCTGAATATCTAAAGTTTGGCTCTACATGTAATTGTCCTGACGACGCTCTGCTGCCACAGTGTGTTATTGGCAAAGAGGTGCTCGCTGATGACACTGTGCCACCATGGAAACTCCGGCGTCACATTGAAACCAAGCACCAACGTTTAAAGACCAAACCGCGGGAGGTTTTTGGTAGGAAGCTTAATGAATTGCGGTTAGAGATGAAAGTCATTGAGACGTTTGGCGCTGTGTAAATACCAAGGCAACCAAAGCATCATTCCACTACATAATAATAGTTATAATCATGTAATAATGGGGGGGGGGGCGTCACTATCCCACACTTTGAAAACCCCTGCTCTGACTGATCAAAAAACATCCGGACGAAAAACATCCAAAGGAACTCTATGGGTTTATGTTGAATGTAATTGCTTATCCGTTACAAACTGAATAATAAGAACAGCTGATTGCAAAAACAAAAATCCATTGATATGTGCGATGTGTTTTTTTTTCCTCCTATCTCTGAAATGTACCTTATTGCAGGTAATATCCGTTTTTATTCCCCTCAGACTTGCAGCATAATGGAGGAATTTCTGGAGAGGAAAAGGACCCAAAGTGGCCCTAATACAGCGTCACATGATGAGTGTTGATTCCTCCGTGGGGGAATAATCCCCCCGCACACACACCAACCTCGCTGAGCCGCTTAAGACACAGCCGCCGCAAATTGAAACTTCCGGGCGCGTCCTGTCCGCGCTCGCGGGGGAAGGAGAGCGCCGCTCAATTCCGGCCGTGCGATCTGCCCGCGAGGCCGACCTCTTTCCTCTCCAAATTAATGAAATGTAACAAAGGGCTTGATTTTCTCATTTCAGCACGGCGGCGGCGCCGTACTTGTGGAAGCTGTAAATTGGAGCTGGGATTTCTCTGCGGACCGCCGGGTGAGAGAGCGCTCGCGAAGGCGCTGCCAGTGAGTTGGAAATTGTTCCCCTGAAGGCATCGCTGCCTTCGTTCCTGTAATCTCGCTCTTCTTGCTGTTGCCGGTGGGGGGGGGGGG
>CAESWR010002632.1:346568-375097 GCA_903171835.1 Mullus surmuletus | reverse complement strand
AGGGCGGAAAGGCGATGGTTGAAGCGTAGCTAACTGAAGCAGAATGAGGTTCCCGTTCACCAACATCTCCACGTTTCTCAATGCTTGCTGACTTTATTTAGTTGACATGTGTGGTTTGAGCTGCTAGCATGTAGCTGCAGCTAGCTTTGGCTAACAGGGAGGCTGATCTTGTGTGGGGGGCTGGGGCCTCATGTATCAACGCCGTTTACGCTAGAAAAACGTGTGTATGCAAGGATCGGAGCTCACGATGGGATGTATCAATCCTGAAAAGTGCGTCGATTCTTGCGTCTGTCACGGCAGCTTCGGAGGTGCCGTGAAAATGTGCGTAAATGCAGATTCTTGCGTGAGCGGCACTTTGGTCCGTTGGCGACACTGTGTGGCGATGTTTGGTGACCAATGCTGGACTGGAACAAGGAAGTGGCTCGGGAAATTTACGAGCGGACCGGCTCGCTCAGTTGGGGGGGGCGCTTGCAACGTCGGACCGGGCGTGGGGTGGGTGACGTTGGAGCGGGGGGGGGGTGCTTGTAACATGGGGGGGTCACATCACGTTACGGGTGATGATGAACGTAGGGGAAACAGCGCTGCGTTGGATGCGACACAAACAGGTGCACCGCAAGTGTTTTTTCTCCTGCGCCCACCGACCCACTGAGCCACGGGCCCACCGGGACAATGTCTGTCCGATGGCCGGTCCAGCCTGTTGGTGACTGTCACTATTTGACAACCGTGCATACATCGGGCACAAATCAGCGATCGACACAAACACAATCACCTACGTGGCTGTTAAAGAGCCTTCACTATTGTGCACAACTGTCAACAATAGCAGCACTTGGAGGACGTGGCAAACTGCGCAATCACACCGGAGCGGCATTCCATGGAGCGGGAGGACTTGCTCCACAATACAGATGTGGCTGCCGAGCCGGTTCCGGCTCCCGCGGCCTGTCCTGCTGCAGATGTGGAGGAGCTGCAGCCTGCTCTATGGCCCGGAGAAGATGGGCCGCATTGTGACGGCATGTGGCGTCCTTCACAATGTGGCCAACCTGCATGGCATCCCTCTGGCCGAGCAGCATTTCCCCCCGTGAGACCACCCACCCAGATGCCGGAGGGATGGAAGTCGATCCCCGGCCGGGCAGCCGTCCTTGCCTGCCAGAATTTCATCACACGTTCACTCTCTGTCAAACCTTCTCCTCACATTGTTTGTTTTTTTTATACTAACGCGACAAACCCCTTGTTTCTCCTCCACCTCCCCGACCAGCACCTCCAGCTCACACGCCGTCAACTTCTTCTTCTTCCACATCTTTTTGCGAGCGTGGACAGGAGAGACCCTGTTTAGATCAAATAGCATATAGGTGGGCGTAACAAGGGCGGCCCCGGCCACGCGCTCAATTCCACGCTGACTAGGATGTATCGAGGAGAGGTGCGCGGATCCTGGCGCTCGCACTTATTGATACATCCAGAATTTTTTTCCGGGGATTCTTGCGTACGCTGGCGTTTAGTGTGAAATCCACGTAGTTGTTAGTACATGAGGCCCCTGGTGGGCAGCAGCCTCCACTACAGCCGGGGGGAGTGGACAGAGACTTCCACCTCACAAGTCCCACACGCTGACATCCACTCCTTTCAGCTCACAGTGGGCAAAAAATGGAGAAAGCAAGTAAATGAGGTGACAACATGTTTTCATTTTTGGGCCTCATGCTACAGGGACACACATGACTGTTAAAAAGCCTTCAGAAGATGAATTTGGCTTGGAAGATGACCTTTAAAAGGCTGCTGCACAGAGGGGGTATGAGGAAATATATGTCTTCAAGGTGGATGATGGAGCCAAACTCACAGAAAGGTCTCCATTTGTGAGCTTTTTGGTTTGCATGTGGACGATGTGTGAGCATACAGGTGCGGTGGAAGAGCAGAATGTTGCAGCGGTGGTATGAAATGTTTGTCAACGGTTCCTCTTCAGAAACCCTAGATGATTGGGTCGAGCCAGTGAATGTCTTTAAGGGTGTTTATTTTCCCCCAAAACAGTGAAAAGATGTGCACAGAAAGTGGCAAAAAATGTAGAAAAAAATAGACTATTTCAAATCACCATTTCTATAAATGGAGCCAAAACAGAGTCCTGCTGTAACTCATTCAGTCCAACAAAACAGTGAACAGTCAAATCAATAATCAGGCCACAACAATCATCCACTCCCAGTAACAGCTCATACCTTCTCTGTACACTCTCTACCCCCTCACTGGGATGAAATGGCCTCTTTTAAAACATTAAGTCCCTGCCTCAAAGGAGAGTTGAAATTCTAAATAAAAGATCTGGGAGTGTCAGGGCGTGCCAGTCAGGGGACTAACAAAACTGCTCACTAAACCAAACTAAAAGTTCTAACTGCTTTAATTCCCGGTCAGCAGCAGAACCTGTAACATCCTCTTCAGTGACCACGTTTACATGCAATCAATAAGCCTTTTCTCAGCAGAATATTAGCAATAACCTGGTGGCACATGGTTATGTAAACAACAATAACCCATTTAAATAAGCAGAATATTCTCATATCCCCGAATATTCCTCCTCTTCTAAGGCAAATATGTGATGATGTCTCCTCCTATCAGGATCTCCACATCAAAAGGAAGATGAATTAGTGTTGTGCTCATGTTCTATCAGCAAGGAATCTTGGTCTTTGGAGTTCAGGAACTCCTTGTAAACATGGCCAAAGGCGAGAGCAACACCACACCACACTTTTGGAGTGAGGAGGAAACCAATCACTTCATCAGTGTGATGAAAGACACAAACATCCTGGCATTTGGAGACGCTAGAAAGTAGCGGGATAGACAGATCCACAAAAAGGGGAGCGCAAAGTTACGCCAAGCAGGGTTTGTAGCAGACCTTCTCCGTGCGTGGCTGCTTTGATCGCCATATCACCATTGGTTACAATCACCATGGAGACAGGAACAACCCTGTTTGATCACCATGGAAACGCCTTATTCACAATGTTTCACTAACCGCAATATGGACCTTAACACCAATATTGACTGACTGGAAACGTAGCTAGTGTCACCTTCTTCACTCACATGTTCTGTTTTACCCCCCGACTCATTAGTGAGGATGTGTTTTTCCAACAAACCAGTGACCACATCCTGTTTCTAAACATCTTTTTTGACTTCCAGCAGTCACTGACATGCTGAACTCATGAGCAATTTCAATTAGTTCTGCCTTTCTGCAAGAGTTAATCACCTGCAAAGTGATGTTTTCAATAAAAGTGAACATCATTATTTATGCAATTAAAACTAAGACGTCTCGCATACGTTAAATGAAATGGTTTTCAATAAAAGTGAACATCATTATTTATGCAATTAAAACTAAGACGTCTCGCATACGTTAAATGAATGTCAACATCAACACCAACACAAACGGCTTGATTTGAGTGAGATGGAAATCTCATCAGACAATGTTGGCGTGGCTCAAAAAAGGCATAAAGAGAACCTGGACCAGGACGGACAAATGTTCATTCAACGCCATTCGTTGTTTTTTTTCTCTCTCTTTTATGTTATTTGTCCTGGTTGTCTGTTTTTTTGTCCTATCTCAAAACTTGATAAAAAAAAAAAAGATCAGAAAAAAATCCCTTTTTTGATTTCCCTAGGATTTTTTTTTACATCGGAGACTGTCACTGACAAAAGGAGACAAGTTGTTATAGAATGAAATATTAAAGAAAAAATGTCTTTCATATTTTTCTCTTCTCCAGCAGACATCCATCCACTCACTGGAACTTTCCCAGCTTTCCTTGACATGACCCACTTTTCAACCATCAATCAAACACTTGTGAGATGTGATGCAACTGATTTTCTTTCCTATTCGATACTGAGAAAGAATAAATATGGATCAGCATCACACTGGCTACGTTTCCATGCAGTCAATAAGCCTTTTCTAAACGGAATATTGGCAATAATCCGGTTGTGCACAGCCATGTAAACACTAATAACCCATTTGAATAAACCCTCCTCTTCCCCCTGGTTCCTCCTTCTCTGAGGTGAACATGTGATGATGTCTCCTCCTATCAGGATCTCCACATCAAAAGGAAGATGAATTAGTGTTCTGCTCATGTTCTATTGGCAAGGAATCTTGCTCTTTGGAGTCCAGCACAGGCTTCGGCTCCATTTGCCATTTTTTCACGTTCTGGCCTTCCATGAATGAAGAACGCGACGAGGACTAGTGTCAAGTACTGGTGGTGGGTTTGTACCAGCACCGAGTACTGGTGGTGTGTTGGTACCAGCAGCAAGCGCGCAAAAGAAGTCACTACGTGTTGATTGATTGAAATTACCATGGAGACAGGTTTTTCCCAATGTTTCAGTGACCAGAATATGTACCTTAACCCCAATATTGATTGCATGGAAACGTAACCAGTGATATTTGTTCTTTCTCAGTATGGAATTGGAAAGAAAATCATAAAGCTTAAAATGAGGCTGTGATGAAGAAATACACATGTAGCCCAGACTGAAGCATACGAGTATAAATCCACCTTTCTTTGTGAGCACTGATCCAAACATTGACACATTTGGTATCAGAAGTATCTATTGATCGGCACCACACCATCAAATCCCTCCCACTGTCGCCGCTGCACACCCCCATTTAAACACTAAGAAAGAAGCTCCACACCCAAGCAATGCTGTTTCTGCTTTTACTGGAAAAATGCACGATGCAGTGCAGGACACTGGGAGGTTGAAATACGTCAATGAGAGCTTTTTCATGCTTTGAGGAGACGCACACATTTTGCTGAGTAGGCCAAAGTTATCCACAGATATTCTTTTCTGATGTGCCGATGAATTAACAGGAAAAAAAGCCATATTTGCAGAGAGGCAGCGAAGCCTCTTGAGGAGATTGCGTTGCTGGCAAAGCCTGTTCCACCACTATCTCCGTTCACAATATGTCATTACACACTCGAGCTTCACGAGAGCAATCTGCGCTAATGTAAGTAATTAAGCAGAAATTATAACCTGCCTGAGTAAAGGACTGCAGATGAGCCGCTATGTGACTGAAATAGTTACTTTGCACACAATCAACACGTCCAACCAAGTGTGCAACATGCTGCTGTTGTTAACGATGGAGATGAGGGGAGGGAGGAGAGGAGGAGGAGGAGGAGGAGGAGGAGGAGGAAGAAGAGAAAGAGGAGGAGGACTGGTATTTCCATAATCTTACATGAACACTGACTTTGACCTTGTGTTACTTAATAGGCTTCCCAGCACAGCTCACACTTGAAAGAACTCTTATCTTCATTTTGATGAAGTTCAGAGCGTGCAGGGTGTGTGTGTGTGTGTGTGTGTGTGTGTGTGTGTGTGTTGAGGGGTGGAAAGTCAGAAACCACCTCATATTTTACATATGATTGTGAATTTGATGTCACTGATAATATCCTGTTTGATGTTTGACTTAGTTGAGTCCAAGCGTCAGTTTGCATCACTGATGCTTGATTTGCACTTTTTCTCTCTTCACTTTGGCTCGACTCTTGAATAGGAAAAGCATTTCTCAGAGACGCATTTCCAGGATCGACCATCACAGTGAAAAAGCGTCTAAACATTTTGACCCGTCTGGCTCAAAGAAGGACAAAACTTCTTTCCGTTCTGGAGATGTGGACCAAATAACTGACACGAAACCAAGGTTTGAAAATGTACATGAAAGGTTTTTGGGTTACGACCTTTTGCAAACATGCTGTAGAGCTCTGATGATCCGTGGAATTGTGTTTAGAGTTTACAGAATGGACCAAAGCGATTGACATAAACTGTATATTTCGATGTGAATATCTTCAATTCTAACACTATTCTACTGAAATATGCAGACACTGGAGCCATTGTTCAAATTGTTGAGCTATTTTGAGTAACTAAAATGATTATCTCCACAATGATAAGGTTGACTATGTTTACATGCAGTCAATATTGGGGTCAAGGTATATCCTGATCAAACCAGCGACACACAGAAAACGTCTTGAAAGGTCATGAAATAATGTGCATCATTTCTGATTCTTCCTCTTTCCAAAACAACAACAGCACAGCAGATAATGAACAGCCCGGTTAGCAGTCGCCTTCTTTTGCACTTTGGTGCTGGTACCGACCCACCACCAGTACTTGGTGCTGGTACTTGGTGCTGGTACTGACCCACCACCAGTACTTGGTCCTGGTACTGACCCCCCACCGGTACTTGGTACTTGGTGCTGGTACCGACCCACCACCAGTAATTGCTGCTGGCACTTGGTGCTGGTACTGACCCACCACCAGTACTTGCTGCTGGTACTTGGTGCTGGTACTGACCCACCACCAGTAGTTGGTCCTGGTACTGACCCCCCACCGGTAATTGATACTTGGTGCTGGTACCGACCCACCACCAGTAATTGCTGCTGGCACTTGGTGCTGGTACTGACCCACCACCAGTACTTGCTGCTGGTACTTGGTGCTGGTACTGACCCACCACCTGTACTTGGTCCTGGTACTGACCCCCCACCGGTACTTGGTACTTGGTGCTGGTACTGACCCACAACCAGTACTTGCCACTGGTGGCGTGGTGTTGCTCTCGCCTTTTGTCATGTTTACAAGGAGTTCCTGGACTCCAAAGACCAAGATTGCTTGCCAATAGAACATGCGCACAACACTGATTCATCATTGATTGGTGGGTACATGTAATTGCTTATATCCCACTTAGAACAGGCTTATTGACTGCATGGAAACGTAGTCAACGCAGCACCTGATATGTAAGACAGCCGGCCCACAGCGAGCAAGCGTCTGATGTCACAAGGAGCCTTTGTGCACAAAAGTCACTGTTCGTGTGGGATTTAGCCAACCATGACACTCATTATAATAAATGAGATGAGATGAAATGTATTTCCATACGCTGAGTGTGTATATCATGGCTAATTGGAGCTGTGGATACTCCTGGTGTCAGTAGTTTGAACTGTGACCCTGACATTTTCAGAGAGAACAATCTGTGAACCTCATCGAGGACCTTTTCGGTGGGGTTACGCATTGTTTTAAAGTGAGTCATAAAGTGTGGATGGGTTTAAAAGCTGAGGGACCAGGGTACCACTGAACCCCCAACCCTGACTGTTATAACACAGCTAAATTATTCATTTGAAGTAATAGTCTTGCTAATGAAATATTCATCATTCTGTAATGAGGGATGTATTGATTTAAATAGCAGCACTTTGTTGAAAGGCTTGGCTTTGGCCAGTGGAAAAAATAGCAAAAAGAGTGAAAGGTATTCTGCAGATTCTCCTTTTTTTGGTAATTTATTAGCACTGAGCACTCGCACCGATTACTAATTAGGTGCTCTTGTGTGGAAACTATTTGGAAGAAACCACAGAGCCTCCATACAGCAGATTAGAAATCAGCGCTTACTGATAAGGACAACATTGTTACTCCCCATTGCATCATTTTATGGAGAACTTAATTTGCCTGAAGCACAAAAATGTGTTGCATGAGCTTGGTGACCATTTATGACATTGAGTGTATACTGTTTTCATTTAAGATTATTAAAATGGAATTTTCCCCTCTGGCCAGCAACTGATAAATTTTCGCCCATATTTTCCCAACAGCGTGTTTCCTTTGCTTCAAAACAAATCACTGATAATGTCGTGATTAAGTCAGGGTCCGCTTGGTAATGACCGATCTGAGGGCTCCATCTCACCTCTTTTTTACGTTCCTTATCACACTGATACATCCTGAGAAAAAAATAAAAAGAACTTCTTTAAAGACCAGATGGAGCAGATTTCCAGGAGCTGAACACATTTCCATCTGAAACATGAGAAGTGGGAAGGACAGAATCTCAGGAGGAATCTGACTGTATCGTTTGATGAGGGGCGTGTCTCAGATCATGCAACATGGAAGACTCCCGGGTTAAGAAGTGGACGCAGCATCGAACGCTGCGATCAATCATGAAGCGCAGGTACAAGCAGATCACAACCTGGGGCCGAGGTCCAGAGACCTGCGGTCCAGGACTTTGTGCCCAGGAACTCACTGACAGTGTGGCAGATCGATCATCCACTACTGATGGAAGAATGGCATTGGATGTTCTTCCTCATCCAGGACCTGGGTTATTTGAAGCGTTCAGGATGGCCAACTGGACTTACAGTACCTCATGTTAGTGAAGACGTTTGTCCCCTCATCCGAGGAGCCTGGAACTGAGGAGCTGACAAAACTTTTTGGATGAGAAGCCAACCATCGTCACTAACTTGAGCTCCAGGTCCAGTAGACCCCTAGAACCCTGAAGATGTTGATGGAAGAAGCAAGTTTGTTTGTTTGTTGGACCGTTACCTCTCGTATCACATAAACACTGCACCGTCAATGCTGTGATGTTCCACAGTTATGTTTACTACTGTAAAACTCATTATGAGCAGGTCCGGAGGAGCCACTCGGGTTGGAGAGGATAGTTTGTTAGGTTAGTTTGTTCTCCTGGTGAGGAACCAAACTCAGCTCAAAGAATGGGACACTCACAATATGCCGGCCTGTACTGATCCCTGTCCTTTGTCAGGTGTGGACAAAAGTTCAGGGCTCAAACACGCCTTTCTATGACTAAGTTTACATGCAGTCAATAGTGGGGTAAAGGTTGATATTCCTGTTGCTAAACATTCGGAATAGCCTGTTTCCATGATAATTGTAATCAATTGGGATATCCCGATCAAACCAGCGGACAATGTCATGATTCAATGCGTTGGCCTACTGGTGGTACTGATCCACCACTGGTACTTGGCGAGGGGACTGACCGTTCACCAGTACTTGGTGCTGGTACTGACCCTACTTGACACTATTCCTCGTTGTGTGTTGCTCTTGCCTTTGGCCATGTTTACAAGGAGTTCCTGGACTCCAAAGACCAAGATTCCTTGCCAATAGAACATGCGCACAACACTAATTCATGTTCCTTTGATGGGGAGATCCTGATAGGAGGAGACATCATCACATATTCACCTTAGAGAAGGAGGAATCCATAGGGAATATTCAGGTTTTAAAGACCGGAATATGAGCATTTTCCGCTTATTCAAATGGGTTATTGGTGTTTACATTGCTGCACACTGGCCTATGAGTGGCCTATGAGTGGCTGTCGAAGTGCTTTACGTCCTCCACACTCACACTCACACTGATGGTGGATTCTGTCACACAAGCAACCAATCTGCTCTTCAGCAGCATCAGTCGTTGCACAAGGACATCTTGACACAAACTCTCCAGGTGGGGGGTTTCAAAGCTACGGTAACAAGCTGCCCACCCGCCCTTCTGGGCCCGGCTCACCATGCCGTCCCCATGGCGCTCCTCCATTAAAAGGTTCTAAAAGCAACAGCAAAGTGTCTCCTGCCGGGAAAAACTTTTATATTGTGTTGTATTTGTGATGTTAATTGGATGCATTCTGCTTGCTGTCACCAAACATTCCCCCTGAGATAATGAATTTGTCTTTGCCTCGTCATTTTTGATTTTGGATGTGGTGAAGTCACAGCAGCATGCCGTCACTTTATCACTTTGCTGTTCATTATATTAAATGACCAGACCAGCTGCTCCAGGCTTTACAGTTTGTGATCACACTCCTCAGTTGTTTTCCGTTAATGGAGACTTTGTTGGATAAAAAGGTGACATGATTGTATTTGTAGGTTATTGAGAGACAAGCAGCAGCTTCAGGCCTCCATTCTTTTAGTCAGGCGTCTATTTTGGGGGGCTGGCATTTTAATATTATTACATTATGTGGTTGCTCTGCCAGTCAATAATGGCCAATCTTTTGGGTTCACAAGTGATATCTAGTCAAATATTACTGTGTTAAGTGTCAGTTAGAAATTTCAAGATAACGAACACACGAAGCTCGCATAATGAATTGTTATACCCGCTAAACAGCAATATAATTATTATTTGTACTGCTGCGTCCTCATTAATTAGACCACGGAGGCTGATGAGTGACAGATTGATGAGACAGATTCACACCACTCGCAGTCATTTATGTGACACATTTTTTAAAGAATCCTGTGGGAAAGCCTGCTTCGTCTTTGTGTGCGTGTTGTTTATGTCTCACTGTCACAGTCATTCACCTCAGCTTTCATAATGGTGGAGGCCTTCTTGACAGATAAACTTCACTGGAATGTCACGTGGCTCTCCTCCTCCTTCTGAGTACTTCGGTGTATGCTTCTGCACACGTCTGTGGAAGATGGAGAGCATGTGGGTAGCCAGAGGGCTGTGAGAGGACCCAATATAAAAGGATGATATAACAAGAAAGAACTGGAATTACCGCCTCGCTGTTGCCTCCGCAAACCAGACAAGATTGGGTTCAGATCCTGAGCTTTCCATAAAATACTGTATGTATTTTGAAGAGCTAGCAGGGTGGTGATCTGAGGCTGCCATGTGGCTCATAGGGGACGAGCAACCAGCAACGTGGCCACGTCTTACCAAATTCCTTATAGTGTGATTGGTTGGTTGGTTGATTGGTTGGTTGGGACATTTGTGCCAAAACTGAGTGTGTGTATATATATATCAACTCAACTTTTCTGTAGCTGTATGTACAATTATGCCTTTATTAATTTCTACATGTATTTATTATTTATTTCTGTATTTCAATGACGGCATGTCACTGAGCGGTTGCTCTTATCTAAATAATACATAGAAATGTTGACAAGAATAAATAAATGTAAAATCCCGAAAGAAATAATTGTTATTTAATTATTGCTTCTGCACCATATATTTATGTATTTTTTTACTTATGGCTGTGTGCTTTTTTCTCCTTCTTAAAAATGATTTTATTATTTATTCATTTAGTTCTACATTTATGTATTCATATATTCAAACTTCTGCCTTTTTTGCTTCCTCCTAGTCTCTGAGTGCAGGTGCTCACACGAGCAGGGCGAATGTGCTGCAATGTAAAATCCCGCCACAGCTGTTGTCGGCACATTGGTTCAAGAATCTCCACTCAAATGCAAAGCAGCAGCTGTTTGGATGTAAACACGTCACATGTGCCAATCTTTATCAAAATATAAATCTAACCACAACTTCAGTGTGTCGCAGCACATGCATGGAGGGCGTAGGCAGCGGAGCAGAGACGGAGCTGGTGAGTCAGTGCAACATCTGTGTGAGGGACTCCACCCGTGCACGCAGCGCCGTCCCTGTGGGGAGGCTTTCCCTACGGGGAATAAAAGAGAGAGGAAAACAACAACCTGGAGGTTGCGCACGCTGCAGGTAAACACACCACAACCATGGCTACGTTTACATGCAGTCAGTATTGCGGTTAAGGTACATATTGTGGTTACTGAAACATTGGGAATAACCCGTTTCCATGGTGATTGTAATCAATTGGGATATCCTGATCCATGCACGGAGAAGGTCTGGACTTCCCGCTCCCCTTTTTGTGGATCTGTCTTTCCCGCTACTTTCTAGCGTCTCCAAATGCCAGGATGTTTGTGTCTTTCATCACACTGATGAAGTGATTGGTTTCCTCCTCACTCCAAAAGTGTGGCGTGGTGTTGCTCTCGCCTTTGGCCATGTTTACAAGGAGTTCCTGGACTCCAAAGACCAAGATTAATTTGAGCTAAATGTGTATTTCTTTATCACAGCATCATTTTTTCCTTCCAATTCGATACTGAGAAAGAACAAATAGATAGATAGATAGACTTTATTAATGCCGAGGGAAATTCAGATGTGGTCAGCTGCTCACACAGAACCAGTCACACATTTCACAACAATGAATAAAAAACAACAAATAAATAGATACAAGTAAAAAAAGATTAAAAAAACAATAAAAAGATCAAATAGAATAGTTTTTTTGCAGGTGACGTGACGTTGAGCGCTGTGACTGCAGATGGGGGACAGGAAGTGATTCGCCCATAGGAAAAAGCCGCAACCATGCCGATGTTTTGTGCTGTCTTTGGCTGTACCAACCGCTCGAATCGTGAAAAAATCAAAAGCTACTTTCACATCCCGAAAGTAGTAACCCACAAAGGGGAGAAATGAAAGAATAACTCACCGTAAAAAGGATTAAAAACCTCTCAAACCGGGAGGAGCGGAGTCGGACTGTGCCTGTATATGCAGTGACCACTTTGTGAAATTCAAGGCTACAAAACTACTGAGGTAGAGGACTACACCTGTCGGAAGCACAGAGCAGTGTGTCATGATGTTACAGGAAACGTAGCTAACTGTGACATCACCTTGTGGAGTTTGTTCTACAGCTTGTGTTTCTAAGCTAGGTGGCATCTATGTTTTTAGCAATGCTAGCTTTGTCAAAAACCAGACGGCAGTCATTTAGTTCTACTTTGGATTCGAGGTCGCTGACCCAACCGCACACAAAGAGTTTAAGCCTCCCAGTTCTTGCACACCTTCATTTGGCGAGCGGTGTAATAGGAGCTCCAGAGGACGATTGCCTCCACACTCGGCAAATCCGACAAAAAGTAGGAAAAATCACTTCTCCTCAATTTGTACGGATCATATCCCATGTGTTTTGCTATTTATGGATGATACCTGCTACGTGCAGGCTCACCCAACACTTTTGAACAATCACTTCCTGTCATTTCTAATGACTGTTCTCAACTTCCTGCCCCCCATCTGTGCATTGTCGAAACCACGTGACTGCAAACCACCTATAGATAATAAAAACAACTGAAAATATATCTGCTCTTCCATTTTACTTCCATTTTCCTCCTCCGCTCGCCTCCTTTCACCCCCCTTCGCTCTGAATGTGTTTAACAGTATTATTGCTCCAGGGACAAATTACTTTGCGTGTCTTGTTGAGGAGCTCAGTGACCGCAGTCTGTTGCTGAAGGTGCTCCTCGAAGGCAGGACACAATAGATGGTTTGCATTGTTCATGATCGCCCCCGACTCTGGACATCGTTCTTTGCACCGTCACCTCCTCCAGCTTTAGGCCCACCACGGCTCCCGCCATGTTTACAAGTAGTTTCTGGACTCCAAAGACCAAGATTCCTTGCCAATAGAACATGCGCACAACACTAATTCATCTTCCTTTTGATGGGGAGATCCTGATCAAATATTTGTGTCAGAAAAGTAGGAACACGGGGAATATTCAGGTTTCTAAAAAAGGGAATATGAGCATATTCCGCTTTTTCAAATGGGTTATTGGTGTTTGCATGGCCACACGCAATAGGGTTATTGCTAATTGCTTACTGACTGCATGTCAACATAGCCAATGTAAAAATCATATAAAAGATGCAAATGCTTCTGGTGTTATTTCAATACATCTTAAAGAGGCTCCCTGTGACAGAAAAGCGACATTTTTGTCCCATTATGGCGAGGTGATGAACAGCTATGAAAACAGAATACCAACCAAAGAGCATAAAGCACTGTTTAGCGTGCGCTGGAATCCCGATAGTGGCTTTGATCTTCCTGCAGCATGGCTGTCACTGTGGAAGCCGGTCCTGTCAAGACATTGCCATTCGTCTGAAACATGATACCCGACAGATTGTCACACATCTTACGGCAGGAAACAAACGCCTTCGGATAATTTTTGTTTACAGCGGTGAAAAACACGGCGCGGCGTGGAGCAGCAGGATGTGTGCCAAACTTAGAGGATGTACATCAAGAATGTAAAGAGGCTTGGTGTTCCGTAGGTGAGCAGCAGCCTACATCTCTGTCACGCTCTAAACTGCTGATTAAACATGACATGTTGAGGGGGCTGAACGGAGCCACAGAGAATTGTGGCACAATCATAGGCAAGTTAGAAAATCTGTCCCTGCTGCTTAGAATTAATTAAATTTGATGCCGCTGTATTTCTTTATTCAGCTGAATCATTGACACTGCCATTTGCTATGCAGTATTTCATAGGATAGGAGCAAGTAGCTGGACATGACCTTGGGCAATCAAAAGCATTAATGTCAGTATTGATACTTACAGTACGCTGGGCTCGAGTGTCGCAGACTCAGAAAATCATAATACTTATCAAAGAAGAGAAATAGAATATTAATTTGAATCAGTCGTAGGCTTTTTCACCCTCAACAATAATCGAGTTGAAATGTCAAAACTAAAAGCCAAGTCAATTAAACTCACGCAGCACCAAATCATAGCGGCTTTCTCAGGGGAACCTTCACATCCAGCAGATCAGCACATCCAGACCGTGGCCTTTAAACATTTACAACCTCACAGAGACCCAACAAATTCCTCCTTCGTGACAGGGGCAATGAAAAAACTCCCTTTAATGGAAGAAACCTCAGTGACAATGATCTGCTTTGACTGGTATAGTAGCCGCCCTGATTTTGACACATCTTAAGCCCCGTTTCCAGTTGGAATTAGCATGTGTTGTGGGTGATGGATTGCAATGGGACAGTGTGTGAGCACATGAAAGAACAGGTGTAAACGCATTGAGGACACATTGAGGACAGATTGTGATCTGATGGGCCAAAGCACCTCCAGAGGTGGTCAGTGTGGTGAGCTCTCAATGCCTCCCTGACCTACGGTGGCCGAGGGCTGCAAACACAGAAACACTGCAAATTCACAAAACAAAAGTGAGGGATGGATATGGGATCAGTCCCTTTTTAAACACACGAGCGGGATGTATTTTCTCTATGTTATTAAAGACTTGGAAAAAGTGGAATAAAAAGGTACATTTTCCCTTGTGTCATTTTAAAACACAACACAAACGGCATTATAGGAAAACAACCGATCTACGTAGCTGATGTTAGTGTGCTGGCACATCCCGCTTGTGTGTTTAGAGAGGGACTGACGCCACAGGATCGGTCCATCCCTCAGTTTGGCGCCCCTTGTGGCCTGGATCACTTCCATTTAGTTTTGTGAATTTGTAATGTGTCTGTGTTTGCAGCGCGTTTGTAGCCCTCGGCCGCCGTAGGTCAGGGAGGCATTGAGGGCTCATTCTACACAGGCGAAAACGCTAATGCCTCCTGTATCCACACACCACAACCAGCAAGGCGGACAGCAGCGGTTAGCACACTAAGCTAGTCTCCTTCAAGTGATGTTTGAGCCGCACCACGAAGTCCTCAAGCAGTCTTTTTAAATTTTTCTTGTTCATTTATTTAATTTTCTTGCGCAAAGATGTGATCGGATCTCAATCGGATCTCAATGTGGACACCGAAGACGCATGTTATGCCAGCTGTAAATGCCATCCCATAAAACTGATAGAAAGAAAAGAAATCTGGATACAAGACACATGTTTCGCCAGGTGTAAATGAGATGAAAGATACATCATTTCATACACTAATTATTAATGCTACATGATCATGATTTATCTGGAAATAAACATTTATTTGGAAACATCCAGACAGAAGCAAAGACACACTTTGTTCAAATTGTTGCTGGTGAGATCTTTTGTTTATTTCTTTTCCCCCATTTAGATAAAGAAGCCCACAAGGAAACCAGTCTGGGTTTTGCTACCAGTCCCATTTTTGTGGTCCAAAAAGCAGCAAATTGGACTATTCTCAGTTTTTCTCAATAGCAACAGCTGCAGTCGTCCCTCATTTCCAATTATTATTCAGCTTTCCACAATCACAGGCTGTCATGTCATTGATCAAATGTGTTTGGGGTTTTCCGGATGCGATTCATGCAGCAGGCCACTTTGGACACACACAAGGGAAGACTGGGCCTCATTCACGTGGAATGTTTCTCAGAGTGGGATTTAAGTAGTTTTTAAGAAAAGTCTAACTCCGATTCATGGACTGAGGAAATGATAACAAATATCTTTTGAAATTGATCAGAAAGATGGAGGAAAGAAAAAGAACACCACTGTGAAGAACATTTAGTGGTGATGGTCACCAGGCTGCTCACTGACCAGTTCACTCGCAACCTGCTAAACTTAGTTTACAAGCTTGTTACTTTTTCCTGATCCTCTTGTCACTCCAAAGCATAACTTGATTAATCCTTGCAGAGGTTCGTTTAGACTGGTTGGCGTTTTGCTTGATTGCATCCTTTCTGAGGCGGATGTGCGAGCGCACAAACAGGAACGCCGCTGACAAGATGAGACGCCGATCGAGCCAGTGGAGGGGCGAGGGAGCCCGTCTGATAGACAGATTAAAAAAACAAAGCTAACACAGTTTGTCACTGTTCTAATGTGTCACGTTTCAAAATGTGCCGCTGGCTGAACAATAGGAGCGGAGGCCGCGAGGGCGGAGCCGCTCAGCCGTCACAACCCGACTCAGTGTCAGCAAGATGCAATCTGGCAGCAGCAGCTCGGCCTCGCTGATCCCTGCACCGGAAATATAAATAATAAGAAAGTTGAATAATAACTCATTTTGCATTGAGAACACACACACACACACACGCACACACACACAGTTCTACTGATGGCAACAAAACCCTGAACATGTCCAATATTCCTGAGCTAAGTTCCAATGGAAATTTACAGGAAACTTGACCAGAAATTTCCCACCTCTTTGCAGCCCGACACACACTCGGGTGCAGCCTCTTGATTTAACGTCTCACATCTTACATTCATCGCACTGCGGGACTTTTGGATTCAAACAGTCTGACAACAGTCTGCAGTCACCCCTGATCTGCATAATCCTTCACATAATCTATAATTACTGCGCTCAAATGAGAAAAAAAAAAGATGAAAACAACAAACGCAGTGATGCTTGTCTCCAAAGTCTGCAACAATTGAAACATGAAATTGCTATTTCATTCTTCGGCTGAATGACGTTTTCTGTTCACTTCAGACATGTTTACGCCTTTCAGATTATTGACGTAAATGCAAATGAAAACCTTTCTGATAGTTCATAGCTGTGTATGAGCGACCCAGTCTCCAGTGCGGTACAGAGGGGAAAAACCCCACCCCCCCGCCCCCTGCGCGCGCCCCCCCCCACGCCGGCTGCAGCAGCAAAGAAGCACAAAAACAACGGCATCATTAATTGTTTGTAACTCTGAAAGTTACAAAAGCTAATAATGTACAAATTAAGAGAGCTGGAGAGCTGATGGAGGCTCCTGCCGTTAGTGACAAAGACTGTCTCGACTTACAAACAGGCCTTGACATTTGCAGCTTTTCAGGAGCTCTGTGGCGAGACAGCGGTGTAACAGCACATTTATTTAGCTTCACCTCCTCATGGACGCTGCGTGGTGGCCGTACAGCAGTGGAGGTGCGGCAGTAGAAGAGGTCTTTGTTTCCTTATTGATGCTCGCAGGTCGTCTCGCCCCCTAATTTGGTTGACATTTCAGCCGAAGCCGGCGGGGTGACTCAGCACTGCTGTGGGAGGCTGAGGACCAATCAGCTGATTGCTTTAGCAGGAGCAGAGGAGGCTGAGGAGGCTGATGTTCTCAGAGCTGATTTGGTGGCAGCAGGACCAAACAGCGGCGGAGGAGGAGGAGGTCAGGACCAGTGTTTGGGGTAGCATGTTACAGAGTAAGGTAATCAGATGACATTTGTCTGTAACGCAATAATGTTGATAACGTCAGTAATCACATTACAGTTACGAATAAAAAAATGATCTTGTTACTTGCGCTTCTTTATGGGAGGACATACCCGACATGTTGAGGGGACGAAAAAGACAAGCAAGAGACGAAGAAGACATGCAGTGATGCGTACGCGAGGACTGTGATTGGTCCGTGCCGTGCTACTCTGTGAGCTACGGTGCAGCTTTTCTGTTAAAAACGTCCAATATTTGACTTAAATCGACTAATAAACTCCCACAATCCCCCTCATTGTTCACTGTGCCTGCTCTGATGTTATGTGTTGGCGATCGAGGCTGAGCAGTTTCGGAGCTTCCACGTTCCCCAATTATCCACTTCTAGAGTCTCCAACCCGCGGTGACGCGCAGTGCGTCATTCAACCCAGACGCAGTATGGGTCAGCCGCGCTGAGGCAGCGCAGAGGGCTCTGTGGCGACGCGGCGCCACGCAGGAGTGTAAACAAGGCAGAGGAAGACACACGAGAGATGAAGAAGACGTGAAAGGAGACACAACAGAAATGGAAACATCATTTGAGAGATGGAAAGTTGCGCATTACTTTTTAGAATAAAGATTCCTGTTGATTTAGGTGCACTGTTTAATTCTATAGTGCTAATTGGCAATTAAGGAATGGTACATCTCAGGTGATGTTATGGGGTAAGCCAAAAGTTATGTAACTAGTAGTGTAACTAATTACTTTGAGCAGCGGGTAACAAAGTAAAATAAGGCACTGCTTAAACTTGAGAAAAAAAAAGTGACGAGTAATGTGCAATGGATCACGGAAAATCAGGACGAATGAGATGAGACTGGATTTGATACCAGTAATGACACTGGAACGCCATTGAGTCTCAGATGATGTTTCAGGCTCAAACGGTGACTGAACTAACTCTGTGTATGTTCTTCAGAAAAGCTTCCTGATTATTCCAAGGGGGGGCAGCCAGCTCTGTGTCACTTCCTATTCAAATTGATTCATATCATTGTGGACGGCCAAGGGATAAAAAAAAAAAAACACTGTCTGCCGGCAACATTTGAGACTTTGATTTCTCTTGCTGATGATTGAGTCCACATCACTGAAAAGTTATCTCATTTGTGTGCCGCCAGCCGCCGGCCGCCAGCCGCCCCCGCCGAGCCGGCAGCAGGCGGCCGGCAGCAGGCGGCTGGTAGCTGGCCCAGCCCTCACAGCAGAGCCACAACCCTGAGCCATCACAGCCTGAATCGCAATCATTTATATTTGAAGTTGAATTAGAGTGGACCTTTTGGATAATTGTTTTCAAAAAATAATCTGAATATCATAACTTGAAATTAAATGTATTGGATTTAATATTCTGAGAAAGAATTGATTTGCCCTGAAACTGTATTTGACCACTCTGGGATCGGTTTCAGTTCTTGACGCACATCCTGGTCCAGAGATCAACGAGAGGAGCTGAGCCCAGACTGACAGAACAACAGGTCACATCATCGACAACGTCCTTGCATCTCCTGATATCACAGCCAGTCCAGAGATACACCACCGTCCCCTGGACACGAGGCTGCTTCTTGTCTGACGTATGTTGCAAACCAAAGTCAGACCTTTGCCAGTGAAGCTAAGAATGAATCCCAATTCCAGCCTTTAGCCCCTCCCCTTAGTTTTGCACGTTCACATGAGGGGTAGCGGCATCCCAACTCTCCTCTGTATGGAGGGAAAGGGCTGAGGGGCGGGGCCAAACACAGCTGGAAACAAAGGTTTGAGGAAGCATTCAGCTGAAGTGTCCTGGGGAGGAGAGAAGAGAGGGTTAGTGAAGGAGAGAAGAGAGGGTTAGTGAGAGGGTTAGTGAAGGAGAGAAGAGAGGGTTAGTGAAGGAGAGAAGAGAGGGTTAGTGAGAGGGTTAGTGAAGGAGAGAAGAGAGGGTTAGTGAAGGAGAGAAGAGAGGGTTAGTGATGACCCAACATTTTTACTCCTCACCTCGTAAATAACCTTTACCAGTTAACTCGTAACCATGTTGGATCCATCTAGTGAGCATTTTGGCCTCCATTACAGTGAACTAGTTACATACAAAGTTAACTAGTGACCTTAACCTTCCTCTAGTGTTAGCTTTCTGATACTATCTGTTATGTTAGGGTTGGTTTCGACCCGTGTCTTAAATCAGCCATAAAATACCCTAAAAACAATCATTTATCATCCTATTTTTTTCTTACATCTTGGTTACCTTGTTAGGTTCTCTTATCCATGAAAGGATTGGTTTTAATATTTTTGTTGTGGCCTCCTGGGTCTTTCTTTTAACAGCATACCCCTCGTTTTCCATATCAAAAAAATGAACCTCAAGAGAATAATATAGATAAATAAAAGGTTGTTCCGTTACATGACTATTACTGAGAGGTATTAGAACACATTTCTGAAATGTAAAAAAATAAATAAATAATAATAATAATTTTTATATTATAAGCTATATAAGCTATAAGCATCTATGGCAAAAAGTGACACTGTTAGTGTGTTATTTGCAGAGATATGTTGCAGGTGAAGCACAATGTGTTTGTATTTCTGTCCTTATTGCGAGGGCAGACCTTACATCTCTTTCTTTTAGAATCGGGTGGTCTCACTGGGGTTGTGGCTGTGGCCGTTGTTGATGATGTTGAGGCAGGGCTGGCTGAGGAGGAAGCTGGTGCTGATGCTCTTTGTGTTGCCACAGGTGCAGCTGTCTGACCAAGGCTGCAGCGGCTGGGACCCGGGTCTCGGGGCACCCGTTCCCTTTGCTCAATGTGCACCTTGACAAGGGAGCTCCCTCGCTCCTCAAGAAACATTCTCAGGTTTTTTTGGTTGATTTCCACCCTTCCACCCAATGCAGACACATCAAGGATGTTGTAAAACACAGCCATTGGCCATCTCCTGGTCATTCGCTGGCAAGTGTAGGTGGCAGTCAGCTTGTCTAGGTTCACTATTAACTGTCCCTAACTGAAGCTCAAGTGGTTGGAAGAAGAGCTGGCTGTAGGCTGTTGGCTGATTGTATGTTTATGATTTCAGTTTTGGCATTTATTCATTTTGTTTAAGTTGAAGTTCCTGACAAAGTCAAAAAGTCTTGATACAATAAACAAATTTATGTCGTACTTTTATGCATGCTAAACCTCAAAACGGGTTGCTGCCGACCCTAACACCATAGGAAGGTTAAATCATGTCTGAGCACGTGTTTTGACAGCTCATTGGTGGAGCCCTGTGTGTTTTTGAGGTGTGATATCAAGCAGATGGAACGAATGGTCTCCACACATCTGTACCGCGTAAGAGCAGAGCAAGGATGAGGGGATAAAAAAGGTCAAAAGGCAAAGTGATTTTTAAAATGTTTGAAAACTAAAGAACAAACTCCTTTCCATAAAATTGCAGATCTTTACAGTGTGTTTCAATGATGATACTGCTCACATCAGACAAACCGCAAGAATGCTTTACTGAATTACTGAAGAAGTCCCATCATTTCTGTGGAGACAAAACATTGAAGACCTAATTGGTCCGGTTTGCATTTTAGTCAATTCAAATCAAAATGCTGCATTTAATGTATGGCGTGTAGATTGTTTAGTCTACATGTGTTTGTATAATTGTGAATGAAATTGATCTGAATACAAAAATATACACAGTGCGTGTGCATGTGTGTGTGTGTGTGTGTGTGTGTGTGTGTGAAGGACGGCACACTGAAGACGCCTCGCCCCGCTGTTCTCTCTGACAAACCATCAATGGGGAGATGAAATGTCTTGTAAATGAAAGGTTACATTCAGACCTTTTGAATCATCTCTTGTATCTCACACAGATCCTCAAAAGACCCGGATGTTTTTCATTAGTGAACATCGAGCGGTGGGAGTCAGAAGGTTGTCCAACAATAATCGTGTCAAAATGTACACATTGTCCAATTTGACATTTACATACAAAGCTCATTGCGCTACGTCTGCAGTTTGTCCTTTGTTTCTTCCAGGAATTAGTCACATCAAGTCAGAAGACTGACAGAGATGGAACTCTTCCGGAGGTTCCTGCTTCTGAATATCACAGACTGATATGTTGCAGTGAGGTCAAGGTCAAGGTCAAGGCCTTATGTAACTCATGGCAGTTTCAGTTCATTATTGATTATATTTGGTATTTCAATGTAGTTTCATGATTTAATTGCATTTAAAAATACAGTATTTAGTCAGCCAGTATATTGTCATCAAATCGATATCGCACTGTTATTGGTATTTCCGATGTTTCATGTTTGTTGTGATGGTGGACTCTATTTTCGTAGACGCCGCAACTGAGGTGCGTCACAAAAGCCGGCGCATCCGGATCTTTGTGCCAGCTCAGCGCATTCCTCCCTCTCTCCGATGCGCCGGGCTGCGCTGGTCTTCTAACGACCCAAACCGATGGTGTGGCTGCACCTCTCTTGCATCGGGTTTGCGCCTTGTCTACAAAAATAGAGGCTGTCCTCCCACTGACTGACGCTCCGGAACATCTCCTGAAGGGAACGTGCTGCACACATAGAACCAACTTCGTTCCCCATATTTTTGGGGTGCTGAACACACTGATCCATGTCTCCTCTTGCAGCGGTGCGTTCCTGCTTACCTAGAATTCGGTCAATCTCCAGAACAAAAGGTCTGAGGAAGTCTGTTACACGCTGATTCAGCTTAGGGTTACAAAAAAACCCAAGCATTGACTTTGTTCCAAGTCTCTACAGCCTTCCATTCTTCCAACCCTAACCCTGAGTCCCAAACTAAGCTTTGAGCCGTGGTCCCCAAACTACGGCCCACGGGCCGGATACGGCCCACCTCCTCGTTTGGCCCGGCCCCCTGAACAGTACCAGAGACTTCAGTCTGGTCACGCGATCGAGACGAATGCTGAATTCAGCCCGAACGCGTGCCTAGCGGTTCCGGCAGCGCGTTTCCATATATAGACTGCCGTCACGTCGGCGTCAGCCAATCGGCATCGGGAATGTACTTCCTACGTCACACGCTGGCACAGACCAGGCACACACACACACAGCCAAATAAAGTTTCCTGCCGGGACCCAGATGAAAAAGGAGCAGGCTTGGAGAATGGCGAGCGAGGAAGTAGGAGGAGGAATCTGGTGAGTGGATTGTCTTGTAAAGCAGCCAACACAACCGCAGGTCACCAGCTTGACTGATTGACAGCTTGACAGCTGAACTTTACCTGTTAAGATTGTTCATGGCACAACACACAGTTCATGTTCCATGGACTTTTTTTCTGTGAAGAACCCAGAGAGGGTTATTTGGTTTTTATTTATTTCATAAATAGTGCTACTTATTTCATTAATAGTGTAATTATTTATCTTCTGACTTTATTCCTGTGAAGATCCCGGAAAGGGTTCTTAATATTTGTGTTTATGTTTGTTTCACCCCTGCGATCGTCACACTTTTTCTGTTACAAACTGGCCCCGGCCCCCGTCAGAGGAGGGAAAGTTATGTGGCCCTCACAGGAAAACGTTTGGGGACCCCTGGCTTAGAGGGTCTCACCTCTATGATGCTCTTTGACCTTGAGACCTTCAGAACCCTCGGGCAGTCAAAGGCCCTGACCAGAACGTCTAAATGCTACAGCTGAACACCTGAGGGGAACATGCTGCAGAGACAGAATCAACATCGGCCACCTTCACTGCTGTCCCTTTTTCCAACGACAGGGTTCTTCAAACCCTGACCCTGATTCCCAAACTAGAGCAGCAGCAAACCAGAGCCCCCCGTCAGTCGTTCTTTGAACCCTAAACCTGATTCCCAAACTAGGGTTTAGAGGGTGTCATGAAGGGAACGTGCGAGAGAGACAGGACCACCATCTCCCACCTTCAGTTCTGTCCCTTTCTCCTTTGATGGGTCAGACGTCCCTGTGGTTCTGCTCCAGGTTCTCCTGTTAAAAGGAGTTTTTCCCAGCGCTCCTGGTGGATATGTGGGTTCTTGTTAGTTAGTTAACGATTGCAGAGGGGCGTGGCCTGGGTCTGCTCCGTGTTAAAGGGCCCAGCAATTACTGTTTGTTATGAGCTGGAGCTACACCAATGAAACTGAATTCAGGCACTTAACAAATTATGTTGGTGACAATATACAGTAACACACGTATACACACACACACACACACACACACACACTGCAGTGTGAGAGCTGCAAGCTGCTGCACATCTCTTCCAGACGCTAAAGTAATGAGAAGTATGTCAGAATCAGAACTCTTGAGACGTGAACCTGAAACTTCACCCGAGTTTAAAAAGCAGGATGGTGTTGCTTGCTGGCACGGTGATAATTTATGCAGTGACTGCTGCAGTCTGTGACTGCGACGTGGGTGGCTGAACCAGAAACGCTGCACGGTCCCTCTGTCGACGTGACACACTCATATGCAAGTTGAGCTTGTGCTGCTCATAGTTTCATGTCGATATACGCTCAAATGAAATATGGAACATTAAACTATCGCCCTGGCACACCTAAATATCCAAACATTTGTCTCTCTGCGTTTGTAAAGTGGCAGCCTCATGAAGCAGCTCCGAGCGAGGAAGAGGGCGCAGCCAAAGTGCAAAATAGCATTTCATCTTCTAAACTGCTTTTAAAAGGCGAGGTGTTATAATGAAATCTAATGAAAATGAGAAGCAGCTTCCCCCTGCAGTCTCTGCCAGCGGAGCGTCAGAACAACTGAGCTCTTGCCCCCACTGCTGCTGCTGCTTCCTTCTTTCATAATGAATTTAACAGGCTTCCATAACGAGGCTATTATAGACTCCAGCCTCCCAGCTGAACAGAGAATTAGATAAGAGGGCACCTGGACACTTCAGCCGCCATCAAAATAGATGCCAATCAAATTAACCAGGGACTTTGCTTCTCCCTTGTTTTTCTCTCGTGAGACCAGAGAACACGCTCATCCCCGGACCTTCCTCCCTTGTGCCGCCTCTCTCCATCTACTGCTCATCCTCCTCAAACAATATGTCGCTGGCTCACTGGCCCCCAACAACCAGGACGACCATTATTTAAGACATTGTACACAGATAAATAAATGATGAAGAATCTCCGACCGAGCCGAGCCTCAGAGAGAGCGACATGCCGAGCAGTTAGGTAACATGCACGCGTTTCATTGGCTGAGCAAAGTCTGCGGCGGATCACAATTAATTATAGCAACACTGACTACATTTATATGCAGTCACTATTGGGGTTAGCTACATATTCTACTTACTAAAAAGTTGGGAATAGGTATAACACAGTTTACATGGCAATTGTAATCAATTGGAATATCCCATTTTATTTGTGCGGCGCTTTTTATGGAACACAAAGACACTTAACAGATGCGTTAAAAAGGAATTACAACAAGGAATTTAAAACATTTATCTGATAAAGCACACAACAAATAAGGTGCTGTTGCAGTATCCGAGTCTGGATGTGATGAATATGTGCGTAATTTCCGCTTCTTCTTCCTGTATCCAAAACAACAACAACAGCACAGCAGATAATTAGCAGTTGCATTCTTTTGCGCTTTGGTGCTGGTGCCGACCCACCAACAGTAGTCGTAGGTGCTGTTACCGACCCACCACCAGTGCTCGGTGCTGGTGCCCACCCACCAACAGTAGTCGTAGGTGCTGGTGCGGACCCACCACCAGTGCTCGGTGCTGGTGCGGACCCACCACCAGTGCTCAGTACTGGTGCCGACCCACCACCAGTGCTCGCTGCTGGTGCTGACTCACCACCAGTACCTGACACTATTCCTCGTGGTGTTCTTCATTCATGGAAGGCCAGAACGTGAAGGAACGGCAAATGTAGCCGTCGCCTGCGCTGGACTCCAAAGACCAAGATTCATTGCCAATAGAACATGTTGTAATTATTAATTCATGTTCCTTTTGATGGGGAGATCCTGATAGGAGGAGACATGATCAGATATATCAGGAGGGAGTTACATTTACTCTGTTAGATTTACTGGAGTACATTTTTGGATAAATTGGACTTCTAGAGTAACTTTAATGCACAATACTTTTTAGTTTTACTTGAGTATGTTTGTAAAGAGGAAACGCTACCCTTACTCCATTACATTGCAATGTAGTGGAGTAAGAGTAGCTCGCTCCACTTGGAGGAGGAGGAGGAGGAACACCTGTGGCCTCATATACGAAGCATGTCTATCCCACACATGTTGCAAAAGAACAGCTAATTTATTTTTTTATATAAATATTTAATCTATTATTATTTTAGTTAAAGGGGTTTACCTGAATTTGCACATTTTTATAAAATATTACTCACTACTTGAGAAGTTTTTTTCACCCAGTACTCTTACTTGAGTACACATTTTGGCCACTCACCTCTGGTTATTGGTGTTACACGGCCACACGCAACCGGGTTATTGCTAATATTCCACTTAGAAAAGCCTTATTGACTGCATGTAAACAAAGTCACTCTCACCCAAATTAGTGGCACAACTGGAAATCCCACCCAGCCGTGATGAGAGTAAGGAGCTCGCCAGCGGTCATAGATACAGTGTGAACCACATGGTGCCACAGTACTGAGCCAATCAGATGGTGTGTGTGTGTATGTGTGTGTTTGTGTGTGTGTGTGTGGGGGGAGGGAGCGATGTTCCATTCTTTTCTGGGTCTTGGTGATTATCATAACTCGCAATCAAGCCTGAAGCGGCGCGGAAACAGCTTCATTCCCCCCTCAAGTCAATATGTGCAAGGAGGAATATCCTCATGGTGGAAGAGCGGGGAAATCACTGGGCTGGAATTGATTTTTAAAATGCTTAAACGCTCCTTATCTGAGCAGAGTCTGATTTTAACGAGAATGGAAACTGTTGTAACACTTAATTTTAACAATTATGCTCAGAAGAGTCACGAAACAATCCTACATTATAAATATTTTATGCATCATTGATTGGCTCTTGATTGGAGTTTTCCTTCAGGCTATACGTTTTATTCCGTAACCTGCTTGGTGTTTTCATGTTATTGCTAAAATGTTGCCTGAACTCTAACTATTTCCAAACTGTAAAGATTTGTTCATGTTAAATTATTCCAAATAAATGTGTTAATTGGAAAGATGAGCTGCGACTGTCTGGGTCTGAGTCGGGGTAAGTGCCAGTGATAGCATGACTCCTTTCATGGTCAAATGAGGGAGATGCAGGTGGGAAATTAATGTTTGGAGGGATTCAATTGAATGGCTTGAAAAGTGGGCGTGTCATGGATTGGACTCGCTGGCTCGCTCCGGCTGAGTGTGAAACAGGAAGACGTCACACACTCGGACGCAGCTGTGAGAGGCAGGTGGAGAAGGACGGGAGGGGAGACGCTCGCCTGGCATCGCCGCAGAATGTGAAATAGGTTTTTGTTGAGCTATAAGGCTCTGTTTTGTAGACCAGGCGTAAGCGGGGCGCGTCTGAGAGAGAGAGAGAGGGACGAGCTGCTGGTCGGGTCACTTAACTTCACTTTAAGATTTAAAAGAAAAAAAAACAGAGATGATTCTATTTTCATTTTTGTTTCATTGATTTGTTCTTCGATTTTGATGTGTCCAAATGATGGAACAGAATGTGCCTGTTTTCGGGATTCATTGATTAATTATCTAACGTGATCTAGGCTGAATCCCAGTTCCCCCCCTTAGCCCCTCCCCTGAGCCCCTCCCCTTAGTTGTGTGTGTTCACATGAGGGGTAGGGGTCTCCCAGTTCTCCTGTGGATGGAGGGGTGGGGCTGAGGGGAAGGTGAGAGGTTGAACCATCGGTGTTTACCTCTGACATGCTCACAAACACACCAAAGTTTGACACCTAAATCCACTAAGCTTGTTAGCTAGCATTGGTTAGCTCGCTTCATCACAACAAAACCTCTTTTTCAATATAAACACACCCAAAACTGGTCCAGCAGCACTCGCATGTCACCAAGAGATCTTCTTCTTCTTCTATTTCTGCGCCTTGTCGTACACCAGAACCATGGCAACTATTGACGGCGGCATGTTGACTGTTTGTTTGTGTTTCTTCTGCTGACGTAGCAGCCGGTTAGCGACAAGGTTTGCTGACGCAGCGGTCGTCAGGCGGTCCACCAAAGCGGCAAAGACGCGCATCGAGCCTTGAGCTGACACGAAAATCAGGATGCGCTGGCATTTGCGCTGCATCGTGTTTAAGCTATCTACGAAAATAGAGCCCATAAAGTTCACGCACAGTCACAAGTCATAGCACTAACCGAAAATGGTTAAAGAGCGGTGATTCAAGGATTTTCACTTCATCCTTAAAGGTGCCACAATATTTCACCGGCAGTCTCCGGAGATCACGGAGGTGCGGAAATTAAAAGGAAGAGGAGGCAAATGATTTGACTTTCTTACTAAAGGCTTACAGGTTATCAGGGGGAGACAGAGGCAAAGGGAATGTTGCCGCTGGGGGCCGCTGAGCAGAATCCCACCACTACCCCCATCACCACAACTCTCACGTTCTGGAATTTTTCCGAGGACAGTGAGAGAAGAGGGGAAGAAAAGGTGAAGAGAGATTAGTAATGGAAATATACCTCCTGACAGAGCTTGACACCCCATAACTTTAAACACTGCTGCGATTCACTGGGCAATTAAGACAGATAATGGTATATCGCTTTTAAATGTCATTTATAAGCCTGCAACTCGCCCAGCAGTGTATTAGGTGGCTTTTTTTCTTAAAGATCGAGGTCTGGTTGTGGCATTAAATGGGTTTTATCTAAATGTCACTGCTTCGCGATTGTGGATTTTGTTGCCAGTATCGATCCCGTATCTTACCTCCTCTCCTTCATCGTTTGCCCTCCGCAGCCACTGCTGCCGCCTCAGTCAGTATTTCTTCACAGTCTCTTTCATTTTTCCACGTTCGGGAGGACTCGATTTCCTTCCTTAATGCTTTGTAACCCGGCCACTGTCTCCAGGCAACTCAAAGGCTGTTGAGCTTGTTAAGTCTCTATCCTCTGAAGAGGCCCAATTCCTTTAAGATTTCATGCACTTTCTCAACCTCTGCCTGTTCCTGCTGAAGATCAGATCATGTTCACCCGCCAAGTGCCTTGAGAATCATTAGTGCCGTAATAGCGTGAGGCAGCCTGACCCCTCATTAAACTGCTGCTAATGTGACTGTTTGATGCAGTTGGTTTTGACGCTGCTGTGATGTCAAAGAGTCACGGAAATAACGCGGCTGCACGCGGCCATGTAAACACCAATAACCCGAGCAGAATAAGAGGAATATTCTCATATTCCGGTTTTTAAACCCCCTCCTCGTCCCCCTGGTTCCTCCTTCTCTAAGGTGAACATGTGATGATGTCTCCTCCTATCAGGATCTCCACATCAAAAGG
>CAESWR010002632.1:336438-346475 GCA_903171835.1 Mullus surmuletus | reverse complement strand
ACTCCTTGTAAACATGGCCAAAGGCGAGAGCAACACCACGCCACACTTTTGGAGTGAGGAGGAAACCAATCACTTCATAAGTGGGATGAAAGACACAAACATCCTGGACTTTGGAGACGCTAGAAAGTAGCGGGATAGACAGATCCACAAAAAGGGGACGTTTGCAGACGTTCTCCGTGCGTGGCTGCTTTGATCGGGATATCACCATAGATTCCAATCACCATGGATACAGGAACAACCCTGTTTGCTCACTAACCGGAATATGGACCTTAACCCCAATATTGACTGACTGGAAACGTAGTCATTGGCTACGTTTACATGCATTTGTATACATGATCGAATGTCAAATACATGATACATATTGGCGTATACAAGATCAAATATTCGACTTAGAAAAGGAGTAATCCAGGGGGAATATACTGATTTTTTTAAACCAGAATGTGTGTGTTCAAATAGAGCAATGGAAACCTTTTGAGAAAGCAGGTTTTTTTCTAGACAATGTTTTTTCCCGCAGAAAAAGCAGCTGAAATCAAAGCTTTGGGAAGAGAAAGTTCAGCCCAGTTGGATATTGAACACTCACTGAATAAATCTAATCCTGCAATACATTTCAAACTGATTCGGCAAAAAATGATGAGGGGGCTAAATCAGCCATATGGAAAATTGAAGTAGATCGCCTGAAACACAAAATAATGAATAATTAGAAATTACAAGCTGGTAATAATGGCCGGGCAGTATTTAAAAATGGTCAAAACTTGCCTGAAACTTCTCGACAAGAGAATTCAGACTTTTCTTGTGTATGAGTCGGCTTTGGTTTCAAATGTGTCTTGCAGGAAAGGAAACTAAGCCACAGATATTAGCAAAAATACTGATGCTCTGAGCCATGCTGGAATTGGAAAAATGTGTTGCAAGTAGGAATGAAGGACAGAAGATCTTTGTGTGCCTGCTTTGATGGAACCAAATTACAAGTTTAACAAGCCAGTGACCAGGAGGATGCGTGAGATTGTTGTGTCCTCAAAGGCTCAAAGAAAAGAAAACGTTGCATTGTACAATAATGATAATATTTGTACTATAATTCACGAACACATCATCTTTGCTTTTCACCATGTTTGCAACAGTTATTGTGAGTCACATCGCTGATGGTGTCAAATGTCTGATTTGTTTGCATATTGTGAAATAAACTCCTCATAAATGTTGGAAAACGTTATTTCAGTCAATCATTGATCGTCTTTAATAATAACAATTGGTGTTGTATTTTATACCGTTGGAAAGTCTGATTAGTCACTTTTACAACAAGGTACAATTTGTATGAGCAGCACAGCTAAACATGTGAGTTACACCCCCCAAAAATGTGTCTAAATCCCCTGCAATATTCGCCTGTTGTGTTGACTCAGGTGCCAATAAGGCACCACTGACACACCTGTGACTGACACAGGGGGCGTTAACCACACATTTTCCTGTGTTGCTCACTCCAGGAAAGCACGTTTGCAACCTTGCAAGTTGTACCTCGTTGTAACTCAGGCTTTCCAACGCTGTCAAATACAACAATTGTTATTATTAAAGGAGAGAAATTATTGAGTGAAATAACGATTCCCAACTTGTTTTTAGTTCTCTCTGTTCATATTACACTTTTTTTCTCTCTTTTTTAAGATAAATTAAAATTTATAATGAATGTGTTTTTTTGGTGTGAAAAACAATAAAAAAACACTAATCAAAACAGAGTTTTGCCTTAAACATTAAAGCAGAAGGCAGAAAAGGTCCACAATATCAAGAGAATAACCGCCTCGGGCAGAGCACGCCGCATCAGTCAAACGCAGAAGAGACTTTTTCCAAATTTCCAAGTAATGATAATATTTGCATATTAAAAAATTTCAGCTCCATCGCCTTTACAAATTCATATTCAGATTGTGACTCATGGCTGTTGCACACGTTCAATCACTGCAGGTCCTCTGACTAATCTGCAATGTTGCTGCTTCATCATCAGCAGGTTGTTCTGCTTCAAAATGGAATTTCCTCTTGATAAGAGGTAAATCTACGTGTGTGTGCTGCATGGGCGCATAATGGAATTGGCGTAACCTTCCCAAACAATTCCTCTGATGAATAGTAACAGATTACAAATCAGTCAGAAAAACCAACCACAAAAGAAAATTACTCTGAAAAACTGGTGTTTTTTTAATTAATATACCGTCCATAGTTGGAGGTGAAGAGTTGTTCCAGCTGTAGCTGAAGGATAAAATGAAGTCTGGAAATTCAAGGGGAACATGTGCATTATCACTGCGTATTACACTGACTGAGTGCAAAACAGCGCCATCCCAAGGACGGTAACGGTGGTGCCCCGGTGAGCTCCTTCTGTCCCTCTGACACATGAAGCTGCGTTCACGCCGGACGCAACTTATCGGGCCGCTTGCATCAGTTGCTTCAGTGATGTCGCGCCCGCTCGGTTCTTTGTTCAATTTCCCCGCAAAACGTTATTTGTGATATTGGGGAATGACTGAGACAGCGTCTATTAGTGCTCCAGACTCGATGTCCCAGAAACGCAGGAACACCCCCCCCCCTTGCTGACTGGCTCCCCTGAAGACACACACACATACTCACACACTGATTTAAACAAGCGTTGATGAACACAAACAGAAATGGAAGTAGTGGGAGAGTCTGCAGTGCTAATGCTAAAGGCTAACCGGTCCAGAAAAACTGCTCCACTGTGTCATAAATCAGCAATGATCGCCAAGCAATACGCCGTCCAGTGAAACAAAAACTCAAATCAATCTAGCTGCTAATTATTGACCCATCTGAGGCTCTAATAATGATAATTACATCCTCCTTGAATTGCATTTTATGGAAATTATTTGAGTTTTTGTATTTCTTTTTTGCGATGAAAATACTGTGGAGTTACGTAAACAAAGTGGCATTTAGAGGGTTAAAATACCCACAAATAATGAATATTTGTTCATTATTAACATATATATATTTCAAGCTGAAGTTGATTAAAAAGATTGACTCATTTAAAGTGGAAAAAATTCTAATAAATGTTATTTTTCCAGCAGTTTTTAAGGAGGCAACGCTTTTTGGCACGTATGAGAAACTCTTAAGGGATAAATTTAAATGCTTTTGAAATTTCAAAATTGAAAGCATTGTGAATTTGACCTCCAATGTAAATGATTGAGAAAAATCTGGGGGAAAAAATGGAGGTGTGTGGAATGTATTGAGCGATATCTGATAAATCCAAGGACGACACGATGTGAAGTATTCAATTATTGCGTCTGTCTTTTCATTTTCCTGCAGCGTTTGTCTGCCGAACACAAACGTTTCCAGGCGGCTTCTCCTCATCTGAGACGTGATGGAATGATTCAACAATGTTCCACGCATGTCTGACACTTCCATTTTCATACACAATAAAATCCTTCAGTCTCACCTGATCAGCTGTGAGATCTGCCTTTGAACACACCGACGTGGAATTTACACATCACCCTCCGCAACCTGTGCTTTCATCCTTTCATCTCCGCCGGCACAGACGTCAGGATGCTGCGCCGCCTTTTATAGGTGGGCAATTTTATTTGTGCGTTTCTGATGTCTCTCTAACATTACACAGCCTTTCTGTTGGAGTTGATGGCCTGCATTTTGTTTACAAAACCGCGGGGGGGGGGGAGGGGGGTTAAAAAAAGTCTCAGCAGCAACACGAGCGCCTCTCGCAGTTTAGAGCAGATCCAAAATCAAAGTTCATCCCACATTGTTCAAATCAAAGACATTTGAGCGGCAATGCGATTATGCGACATTTAAGACGGAATCATTTTTCCCTGACGAGACAGGACGCATCTGGGTCCCCAGAGGCAGCTGCGTATTGTTCTGTTTTGGTGCACGAGCCATTAGATCGGGGCAATTGAGTGGAGTTGTCAAATTCCAGAAGATCTATGGTGTTTGCAGACAGAAGACACGGAGCTGTTCCCAAAAGATGGAGAGGAAAGAGGCTCCGTGTCCCGCCCTGCCCTCACAGCTCCCACTCAACCTCAGCACCACTTCCCTCACCCTGTCCTCGTCAAACCACTTCGCCACTGTTGTCTTATGAAACAGCCGCAATTAAAGGGATGGTTCAGATTTTTGGAAAGTTGTATGAGCTCCTCACCATCAGTGTGGTTCTTTCCTCCACTGCGTCCCGTGAGCCGAGTTCCGGCCCGGGTTTCGGTGTTGCAGAAAGTAGGTCCGTCGACTAAAGCATCTTGCTCCAACAAACAATGTGCGTTCAAAAGAGCAATCCATTTGCATCACAAATTCTTGGGCGCAAAAAAGTCCGACATTGCAATCACCCGGCACTATTTTCCCTCCCTTCGTATCACTGCGCGCACCTTTCCATCAGCTGAAGGAGGAAAGAGGCGGAAGGAGTCCGCTGCAACGTGAGAGAAGGCGCGTCACAGCAGTCTCCTTCCGAGCATGTAAACGCAGTGAAACAGCTGATGATGGTGCGCACAGTGATACACGCACACCATCTGCGCCGTGATACGAAGGGAGAGAAAATAGTGCCTGGTGATGCGATGTCAGACTTTTTTGTGGCCAAGAATTCGTGATGTGAATGGATTGCTCCTTGAACAAAGGTTGTTTTTTGGAGCAAAACTCTTTATCCTCCTTTAACAGCCAGAGGACGTGACTTATTTCCGTGTCCAAAGCCCATTAGACGGCCATAATTGTGCTAAAATTTGATACATGTTTATGAAATCACCTTTTTTGCAAGCAACGGTGGCCTTTTAGGACAAAAAGGAGACACAGTCAAGGTGCAGACTTCAAACCAAAGCACAGTGTTTATATGCACTTATTCATATTTTTGATAATCAATGCTACATATTATTACACACGGCAACTTTATGAGGGGCAGGTATACAGTTAAAAGCTTTCGAGCATCCCTCTCTGCGATGGAAACAGGAAGTATGCGTCACCATGGAGACATATGAGGAACCTCTGGTCCTCCAGCAATGAGACGATGTGAAAGCAGACATTTAAGGAGGCTGTGAGTGTTCATGCAGCAGAAGAAGATTTATTTACATGTTACATTTAGTAACAGTTGGAGCCCATATTTATATTGGTTACTATTAGTCATCATTTGTAGCCTACATTTATATTGATTATTATTCTATTCATCTTTCTTACTTATATTTGACATTTGTAGCCAATATTTACAGTGATCATTATTATTATATTCATCTCTCTTACATATAGTTGACATGTGTAGCTTATATTTATATTGATTATTATTATATTAACCTTTTTTGGCTTCTGTCCTACTTATATACGTACATGGTTGACATTTGCTCTGGAACATTGACCTGGTAACCTCGGCCATCAGGGACACAGAGACTCGCTGATTGAGGGTTCGACAGGCCACGCCCACTCCCTGCTGGTTGGTTTTGGATGGCGCTCGGTGTGTCGAGCCCATCACAAGAAAGCACAATGTAGAAGTGAGAGAGGGGGGCGGGGCTAGTGTGAGAAAGGCCCTCCCTCACCAATCAACGGGAGATAATAATAATAATTTTATTTGTATGGCGCTTTTCAAAGTACTCAGACACTTTACAGATGAAAAAAGTGGATTAAAAACAAGGAATTAAAAATATAAAGTTAAAAAAGTAAAACACAAATTAGATAAAGGTGGGAATCGCAGAAATAAATGGTGAGGGCGAGGTCACATGTAAAAAGCAGTTTTAAGAAGGTGGGTTTTGAACAGGGAGTTGAAGGAGGGTCACTGCAGGTGGGGATGTGGTCGGGGGGAGAGACTTCCGGAGGTGATTGGCTGGGAGGCGCGTGGACGGAGTGGAGGTTGGGGGCGGGGGTTGTGGCGGTGAGGCTGGAAGGGGCCTGATTGTGGAGAGCTTTGTGGGTGAGGAGAAGGATTTTGAAGGTGATGCGTCGTGAGACGGGGAGCCAGTGGAGCCAGTGGAGGAGGGGGGTGAGGGGGTCACGGGAGCGGCTGTGGGGGAGCAGCCGGGCAGCAGAGTTCTCAATGTACTGGAGTTTATTGATGAGTTTGATGAAAAATCCCACACTTAAGACAGACGTTTGCTGAACGCCTGCAGCGTGACGGCAGAATCTTGAATACGGGAGCGTGTTTGGTGCAGAGTGCGCCGTGGAGCGGCGGGACATTGCATATGCAGCGTTATCACCGCAGAGATAACATGCAATCACTGCAGCCCCACTATCAGGGGACTGCTGGCATGCATCCTTTGTGACAGCCTCGGCTTCGCAATTCTATTTGATTAGCCTCTATTCAGGGCGAAGAAAAAACATTCTCATTCTAATTGTGCAGGTTCAGAAGCTAAAGTGAAATGCAGCCAATATGATGAAATTGAAGATGATGAAGAGTTTAGAATATGAACAGGGGTTGATTCAGGTTTCGATTATTGAGCCTAATTAGATCATCTCATTGCCCTTGAAAGAATGCAGATCCCTGATGGTTATTCCCACAGTTTTCAGATGTTTTGAACCCTGATGTTTTTATTGCCGGTGCCAGAGCGTCTTCAGGCAGCCTGATGTGATTCTGCGGCGAGCTCCAACTGTGTCGAACATATTTCTTTATAAAAGCCGATCTGTCCCGCACTTTTTTTCCCAGGGCTGCGCTGTCTGTCACCCCAACGGAGCGTGTCCATCTGTCCCTTCCCATTTATGTGCCGTTGTTCTCACCGCCGCCGAGCTCGTCATGTAACGCAGGGACGGCTGACAGCTGTTTGTTGATTCGATGCCACAGCTTATTTCCTCTGCCTGTTTGTTTGGATGTCAGCGTTGGGTGAGATCGGTGGGTGAGTCAGAGCCACTTGCTTTCAAGGCCGGCTCCTCACACCCACAAACCCGTTGGTCTTTTCCCCCTGAATGTCAAACCAATTTAACCTGACCGCGGCGTTTCCCTCTTGCAAAGGTAACTGCTGCCCGTCCATCACAGATCACTCCAAACTCCCATTTTGCTGAGAGGAAGCCCCGCCCACATACTGTGGTTTGGTCGTATTGTTACTGTTATCAGTGACTATATTTCATACAGTCAATAAGCCTTTTCTAAGCAGAATATCAGCAATAACCTGGTTGAACGTGGTCATGTAAACACCAATAACCCATTTAAATAAGAGGATTATGCTCATATTCCAGTTTTTAAACCCCCTCCTCTCCCCCTGGTTCCTCCTTCTCTGAGGTGAACATGTGATGATGTCTCCTCCTATCAGGATCTCCCCATCAAAAGGAAGATGAATTAGTGTTGTGTTCATGTTCTATCAGCAAGGAATCTTGGTCTTTGGAGTCCAGAAACTCCTTGTAAACATGGCCAAAGGCGAGAGCAACACCACGTCACACTTTTGGAGTGAGGAGGAAACCAATCACTTCATCAGTGTGATGAAAGACACAAACATCCTGGCATTTGGAGACGCTAGAAAGTAGCGGGATAGACAGATCCACAAAAAGGGGAGCGGGAAGTCCAGACCTTCTCCGTGAGTGGCTGCTTCGATCGCCATATCACCATTGATTACAGTCACCATGGATACAGGAAGAACCCTGTTTGCTCACGCATGGAAACACCTTATTCACAATGTTTCACTAACAACAATATGGACCTTAACCCCAATATTGACTGACTGGAAACTTACTAAATATTCAGGTTGAGGTACATGTTACGCATTTGGAATAACCAACGCAATGTGCATCATTTCCGCTTCTTCCTCCTGTATCCAAAACAATAACAACAGCCCATCTGATAATGAACAGCCCAGTTAGCAGTCGCCTTCTTTTGCACTTCGCTGCTGGTACCGACCCACCACTGGTACTTGACACTATTCCTTGTAGCATGGTGTTAAAAGAGCAAGATTCCTTGCCAACAGAACATTAGCAAAACACAAAGTCATGTTCCTATTGATGGGGAGATCCCGATAGGCGGATACATGATCAAATGTTCGCCTTAGAGAAGGAGGAACCAGGGGGAATATGAGGGTTTTTGTAGTTATTCAAATGGGTTATTGATGTTTACATGATTGAAACAAATGCAGGGTGAAATGTTAGCTTTTTGACTCACCGGCGCTCCTACAGTTTCAGAGTGTAATTGCACTTTGCAGAAAACACACAAATGCACACATAAAGGTCACCCTTACCGTGACATACACACTGCAAAGCTCTGTGTCTGTAATTGCAGTGCGGTACAGCGGTCCTTGCACTGGACTGCACTTTTCTAGTGGTCGCCTATGATGCAGCACACACACACACACACACACACACAGACACACACACATACGTAGCACACTGGCACCCTGGATAAGAGGCTACAGACGGCCAGAGTAGGAGAAACGCTGACATTGTGGAAATGGTAGTGGGATTATTCATATTTCATGTAATCATATTTTCAGTCAATACAAATGTGAAAAAACGATGATGAGTATACAGATGTCACCCTGTGTTACTTTAAAGATGCAAACTGGCACTTTTCCATCATTCAAAAGAGTTCTTAATTGCTTTTTGAGGACTATATTTGCTCCCCCAAACTAGGCGGCTGCTCAGAGTCCAGCTTTCGCCTTTGCGTCTCTAAATGGGAGGAAAATGAACTCATCAGCTGTTGGTTTCTATTAATGAATGAAGCCCCTCAACACAATCCAGATATTGTAACTGCATAATTGATTGAGTTGTCATATCACAGAGTGAAAACGCTCCAGTCATTGCGGCACTGAGATCCTGGCGTGGGACAGAAATGGGGAGCCAGATGGATATTAACATATTAGCACTTTTATAGGATCCAATGCTGGTCTGTAACACGGCAGGCAGAGCCGGAGCTCATTGCGCCGCCACGAAGAGGCTGACAGGCGTCGTACGAGCCTGAGCGCGCTGATCACTGTGACGGGTTTGAACAGGAAAATACAAAGAGTCACGCTCATAATACAGGAAGCAAGTGTAAAAAACTGTTGAGATGCTTCCGTCAGTTGTGGCAGAACTTTGTTGTCTCCTCACCGGCAAAGAAAAGCTCATTTCATTGCTGTGATCCTGACGGCAGATGTTCTGGTTTTGGAATTAAAGATGAATGATGTGAAACATTTCCCCTCTTCGCCGTAACGGAGCGTTTCCTTTCTGTCTTTACAAGCAATGAAAAATCGTTTGAGTGTTTTTCTGCAGCACGTTGTCTCAGCTCAGCTTGTGATCCTTCAAATCATCTTCGACATCAGGAGCATCAGGCAGTGACAGCCCACTGTTGGCTGGTGCTCTCAGAGAGGGCGCGGCACTTCACAGATCCTTACTACCTTTCTTCCTCCACTTCCTGTGGCTGCCGGACCGCGTTGAGTTTGCTGCTTCGCCTGCAGACGAGCTCACACATCTCTGCTGAGGGCGCTTTGTTGAGCTGTTTGTTGTGAATTGGCGCTGTACAAATAAAATTGAACTGTGATGGCTATTACAGCAGTCAGTGCTCTGATTGGCTGTAGGCACGTTGGTTTACATTTGAAAATATAGAAGTAGAGAAGAAAGTGAAACTAAATCTGACCAAAAGGTTTATTAAACGTGTTGGCTGATCTGTAAAAGATTATTTTTCATGTAAAAATCTCTTGAATGCGGTTGAATTGGAACATGCCAAGGTTGGTCTCATGCTAAACACAAAGAAGACCTGAAGAAGAACATTCCCCTTGAGCATTCACCTCTAATAACATTAGGATGCGCGACACTGAAGGTCAATGAAGGGCCTCCCGTGGCCCAATTGTTGAAAAACACGTGCCAAAGTGAAAAACGCAAGCTGAAATGGCCCTGGTTGGCAGTACACATTAAACTGGCCTCTTAGCTCCTTAAAACATGATAAACTGGCCTCTTAGGTGGCAAAAACGCACGCTTAGATGCTCTCTTGGCTGGTTACAGGTAAAACATGATAAAATGCCACGGTAACCTCTCGGGAGGCAAACATGCTGATCCTAACTCCGAACTAACTTGAATCGTCTAGTGATGGGAATTACGGCTCTTTTTAGTGAGCCGGATCATTGGGCTCAGCTCATCAAGAAGAGACGGCTCTTTCGGCTCCCAAACGGCTCTTCATTTATACATTGTTATACATACAT
>CAESWR010002632.1:268981-285395 GCA_903171835.1 Mullus surmuletus | reverse complement strand
GCCATAAATCAAATCAAAACATTTATTGACTTGGCGCAGACGGAAGAGGCGAACAGCTGCAAAACAGCGCACATAACCGGCTCTCCGACAGGCCTCCGACAGGCCTCCGACAGTCTGCAAAAAGGGGGGAGACAATAAGCACATTAATTTCATTTTAAACAAAACCTCACTTTACTCCAAATAACAAAATTACACTTATAGAATAATTAAAAGAACATTGTCTCGCTGCACCAAGCTGCGCGTGGAGCGGCGGAGATCTGCCGCGGGACGTGCTGCCACAGCGGAGACACGACCGATCCAACACCGTGCGCCGGCGCACACTGCCCCGGTCCCCCAGACTGCCTCGACAGTGCGGCACCGCGGTTTACCCTATTTTATTCATATGATCGCGCCCGGTGTGTACAGAAAAAAAGTCACCCACGAGACATTCGCCTTTTCGCATTGCTTATTCACGTCGCTTCGCCTATTGCCCGGTGTGTAAGGACCTTGACAATAAATATTCTTACGTCATATAAATGTTCCTTTTTGTGTTTTGGCACCTCGACTCGATGCCAAGCTTGATCTGCGCTAGTTTAATGGAGACGGTGAAGATGTGAGCCGTTCGGAAAAAATGTGGTGGTTGGTAAATCATATTCACGCAAAAATGTACATGCTTGCTCGTATATGTGTCTGCGATGGTATTTAACAGCCGGGAAAACCACAGCCATCAACGGATTCAACTAGCTAGAATAACTTTTAACACTATTAGCTAAACTAACACAGTTAGCTAAATGACGCAGTTAGTTAACGAAAGTTGTTGCTGCCAAATGCTATTGTACCTGTCCGAAGATGGGCATATCCACATGTTAGCAACTTTATTTACCGTCACAGAATTGCCTTAAAAGATATTTTCTGCCAATTCACATCAGTGGCTTACCTGAAAAATGGTGGCGCGGAGTTTGCATATCTTCCTCTGCTTAATGGCATCGGGTGATGTCCAAACCGGAAGGCGGGGTCGGCCAGCTGACGTCAAAGCGACGTAGGTGAGAAGTTTGATGAGCTGGGACATGAGAGCAATTAATCCGCTATTGGGCCGATGATTGCCAGACGTTATAGACTGGAGGCCGACGTGCCGTTCAGAGGCCGACGTCGGCACGACATATGTGTGCTATCTGGGTGGTTATGTTTAGAAAAGCAAGTTCCAGGGTCAGATTAAGCCCTAAAATGCCAAAGGTTGAGTTTAGGTATCAACCCCCCACTGGTTGAGTTTAGGCATACTCCCCCAATCCCGGATTGGGATAAAAGATCCCTTTATCCGGTTGAGTTCAGAGCCCTCATTGGGCCTGGTCCCCACTTAGCCCCTACCCCCAGGGGGTCCTACGTGGGCCTAATGTTCAATCCCCCTGGAAATCTCGAGCCCAGCACAAAAATCCATCTCCTCTCCATTGTCCTCCATTCTGATGTGGTCCATGAAATGTTCCGCTGGAGCCCTGTATACCGCAGGGCCTCCAGTCCATGATCCAAAAAGTGGCTTATTGATAGAACATTTCTCCCCTCTCCTTTCCTAATGTTAGATTTATGTTGGTTGATGTGCGTGGAGATTGAGTTTTTTGTCTCTCCCACGTATTACACACCACACCTGTCACAATAAATCAAATATACACAATTCACTGACCTTGGACTGAATCCTTGTCTAACCTTGGTCACTGACCTATCCTTCTTACTCCTGACATACCAGTTGCTTGAAATTTCCTTGTGACAACCGGGAACTGTCCGCCTGCAGTTGTGGCAATTTCGCCTTAATAAGGAGGTCTTGCAGCCTTTTGTGCTTCCTGAAGGCCGCCATCACTTTATGGTCAGGAAGCAGACCCCCATCCAGAAGCAACTGTTTCCTGTCCTTGTTTTTTTTAAATCTTGAAGGTCTTCAGGCAATCCCTCAACCCGTTGGTACCCCCTGGAACGCAGAGCCTTCAATAGGACCCCCACTGCTTCTTTGAAGTCTTTTTCCTGGGTACAAATTTTATCATATCTAATAAGTTGTGACTTTACAATTCCCCGAAATATATGTCGTGGGTGGAAGCTCATTTTGTGCAGTAGTGCATGCGTATCTGTGACTTTGAAATGCACTTTAATGTCTACTTTACCCATTTCCTCAAAGGCTGGCCCTTTGTAGATTGTTGTCTAAAAAATTGATTTTGTGTTGTTCTAGCTCTGCTTTTACTTTTATTGATGGGTCATGAGAATTAAGAATGTTTAAAAGTCTTCAAATTCTGGTTTTGTCCCTGTCCAAATCCCAAAATTGTCATGCAAATACCTCAGGTATCTGAGGGGTTTGAATGGACATTTTTGTAACACTTCCCCTTCCCAATTGGCCATGAAGATGTTAGAATAAGCCGGGGCAAACCTCTTCCCCATTGCCGTCCCCTTTACCTGCAGGTACCATTTGCCATCAAATGCAAAATCATTCCTTTTGAGATTAATGTCCAACAGCTGGAGGAGTTCTACATCTGGACGTTTTGGATCTGGATATTTGCCAATAACCTTGGCAACCGCTGTCATCCCTGCCTCTATATCTATATTGGTATATAAACTCTCCACATCCATCGAAAAGATGTAGGCCTGCGGTTGAATCGCCATGTTTTTTACCAACTCTATGAAGTGGTAAGTGTCTTTTACATATGAAGAATGCTTGTTCGAGAGGGGATTGAGGAAATAATCTAAATACTCCGCCGTGCGGTAGGTTTCACTTTCGCAATCCAAAACGATTGGCCTCCCCGGTGGCACTTCACATGGGACTGTCCATTTCTCTGGTTCTTTGTGTATCTTCGGTAAAATGTAAAACCTCCGCTCCCTTGAGGGTTTCATAACTATTTGTTTATCCCTAATCAATTCTCGCAAAGCATCCACCTCTTCCCTTGATAAATTTGGCCTTTCCCTCTGCACTCGGTAGCCTCTCTTGTAAGTAGTCCAATCCCTCTCAACAAGTTGAGCAACCTTCTGAGGCAAGTTCTCCAATGGTGGTGAACACCCTGATCTCTCCACAAATGGCTTCCCTTTCCTCAATTGATTCCCTTTGAAATAGACCACTAATTTGATCCTTCTATGATACTCCTGAATACTAATTTGCATTTCCCGATTCTGATCTTTATTTAACCCCACTGTGGGAACAAATGTTAAACCCTTATCCAACAACGCCAGTTGGGCCTCTGTGAGGGAATGATTTTTTGCCAACACCATCACATTGGTAGTCCCCCTGGTCACCTTACTACCCCCGTCTCCACTCCGGTTTAACAGGGGTGTAAGTTTAAACAAGAGGTCCAGTGCTCAACATTTTGCGACCCGTGGCCCTGGTCCAATGTACAGGGTCACGCTCTGTTTGGAATTTGTCCTCCTCCAGCGGCGGAAGGAAAGGCATGTGCCTCTCCATGTGGATGTTGAGTGCATTGAGTGTGTTCCGCTCCTCACATGGCAGAGCAGAAGAATAATTCACCAATGGAATCCAAATCTCTGCATAAGGGCATCATTTTTTTGTAGCCCTCAATGCCGCTTGCATTTGTTTGACTGCTGTAGCTTTTGCCCTTTGCCCTTTATGATTGATCCCGAAGGACAGAACCACCTTCTCGGGTTCTACCCCCAACTTGGCCTTGGCCATCAAGGCCTGTGTGTGACGAAATGTGGCCCCTGGGTAACTGTCCACCTGCAAGTTTGGGTTATTGAACCTAGGGAACCTCGCCAGGTTGGAATCCCCCAGGATAACCCACTTTTTGTTCATACATAAACCCTAATCCACCATCTTCTGCTGTGTTGTTATGTGTCTTGTTACCATGCTTCGCTGTTCCCTTGGTGTCGAGGTAAGGTTTGTGGACTCCTCTCCCTGACTCATGAGGTCCTCCTGGAGACCCTCTAGACCTGATTCCTCTCCCCTGTGAACTTGGACCACCCGCTCTGGGACCAAGATTGGACTGCTTCCCAGTCCAGCAGCAACCCATGCTTGGCGCCCACCCTGGGGTCTCCCCTCCTCCTGCCTTCAATTCAATGAGCACATTCTCCTCCTCGACTACACAATTGTTCCTCCGCTCCCTGATGCGGACCCTTTGTGGGGACACCGTGTCCTCCTGGGACACTTCTGGCTCTGAAGGTTAGGATAAGGTTGCGGTAAGGGTTAGAGCCAGGGTAAGGGTCAGGGTCAGGGTTAGGGTTAGGGTTAGGTTGAGGGGACTGAGGCTGTCCCCCTAAGGGGCAGGTAAGTGCACGGGCCTTTGGGTAAGGAGACTGAGACGCGACTCGGTCCTCCTCCCGGATGCGCCTCTTTCCCTCCTTTCGGGGACGCCAGGAAGGGTCCGGAGACCGCCGGCGTCTATTGCCATAGCGGACCTCCGTCCACTCATTCTCCCTTTCCCTCTCCCAACGTCTCATGTCTGGTAGGTTGATTTTGATTTTGCGGATTGTATTGGGTAGGTATGTGTAGCGTGATGCAGAGTGAAGCTGCCTTTCATTACACATTTAATTTGAATTTCTTTTTGTTTATGTTCTGCAAAGAGCAAAAATATGTCTTTTATTGTCGCCGTTCGTCACACACACGTATCAACTTCCTGTGTGTTCTCATTCACTCAACAGATCGCTGTTCTAACACAGAAAAATCATAAACATTCAATATATCAATTAATTTTGCAAATACACAGTATCAATCACGTCTAAACATTGTCAGAATAATCATGTATCTATTTTAATCTATTTATGTATTTCTCTCTGAACTACACGAGCAGTCCGGGCTGACCGGCTCATAGGTTTCCTGTTGCTCGCGGTAACTAGGCAACCAGTGCTAACAACAGGCTAACCGTTTTCCGTACGGTACAACGTTTAGAAACAACAATACATAACGTCCGAACGGGATAATAAACTCAGTACATAACACATTCACCCACTCACAATTCTAACTCTCCTTTTTTTCCTGCAAAGAGCAAAAATATGTCTTTTATTGTCACTGTTCGTCACACACACGTATCAACTTCCTGTGTGTTCTCATTCACTCAACAGATTCGCGCGTGACCTGAACACACTGTGTAGTGAACGCGCCTCTGCTGGTCGGAGTTGTGTACTGCATACTGCTAGGGAACTACATTTTTCAAACAATAAACCACTCTTTTCTCACCATAAACACACAGACAATTATTACCTCAGTCTGAACTTGAGCTGTACTGAATGTAAATCATATTAAACATGTAAATAATAATAATATAGGGATATTAATCCCACTGATGGCTCTGTATGCCACATATGCGTGAATTAAATTGGGTAGGTATGTGTTTATTTTGTACTTTTGATAAGGTGGTTAGGGTCAGCGTTAGGGTCAGGGTCAGGGTCAGGGTTAGGCCAGTAGTTGTTGTAAATAGGGTTCAGGTAAATCTCCAGAAAATCAAAGTCTGTCCCCAAAGGTCAGGTAAAAACACAGAAATGCCCCAAAAGTGACCTAGGTGAGTGTGTGTGTGTGTTTGTGTGTGTGTGTGTGTATCTGTGTCTGGGCATTACTCCCTATTATTTGTTAGCCTCTGTTAGGCACTTTGAGCTGCATAACGTGAAAAGTGCCATTCACATAAAGTTAATTTGATTTGATTCACAACTTCCATTTGCACCGAGGGCTGAGTTTAGTTTGGGGGAAAAACAGCTGGGTTTGTTTTGTTTAGTTTTTTATTTTGGGGGTCCCAAAGCAGTGGCGAGGCAGCAGTGGGCCTGTGTGCCAACAACAAACTTCCCACCATGAGGAAAGTCGGAATTAACAGGACAAACCTGAACTGTGATGTCAGAGTACTGCTGGACTGCCGACTGTAAAAAACCTCTCTGACGTAATGAAACAGCAGTTTCCTGGAGACGACTGATTAGATTTGATCCCCGGCTCCTCAGATCAGGCCGGAGTGTCCTTGAGTGTGTCTTTGCGGTGTGTGAGCAGCTGAGTAAGAAGAGTGATTCCTGAAAACCAGGACACCGGGAAATGAGATACTGAAATGATCCTGAAAACATGTTGGTTTGGAAATTCATGGAAATTTTCAGGAAACTGCTGGAATTTACTGGAAATGTCCCATCTCAAAGCGCCTTTACTGCAGGTCTGCATGTGCCGTCCTTTGTGGTTCCAGGGATCGTTTAAAAAAAATCATTTGGAAAATGAACTTAGACTGTGAGCACAGACAGAATCGGAAAGCTAAAATACTATGTTTGGATGATAAATATAAATATGGCATCAATTGCTTTGTGACCTTTGCAGCTAAAGTTAGACAACTCCACCTCTTTACTCGTTATAGTCGTGGTAGAAGTAGCAAGTAATAAGACATCAGTAGCAGTAGAAGCAGGAAGTAACAAGGGAACAGTTGTAGTAGAAATAGGTAGTCACAAGGAAACAGTCGTAGATGCATGCTGAAGATGCATCAGGTGTGTGTCAAATAAGGAGCCCTCTAATGAGTGTTGCGCACTCAATGACATAAAGAGGTCAAAATGTCTCAACCAGTTCAGAGACTTTGCAAATCTTAGAACCTAATTTTGCTTCGGACTTGAGAATAAAGTGGAGCGTGCGTATTTTCGGCTGCGTCTCAATCACACGGAGCCTCTGGGGGAATTAAAATTTCCAGTTGAAGACTCTTTTGCAGGGTGATTTCAATATTTGTCACAGCAGACGTTGGTGACATTAAACACACGCAGGAGAAATGTGTTCAGGCGCAGAGTAGATTGGCTGCTCGCTCACTTCGTCCCTGAAGGAGATTTAGAGTTGGGTTGTTTTTTTTTTTTTAATCCTCATCACGTTAGGAAGCAGAGAGGTAAGTGTCTTATGATTTCATAGGGAGGACGTCATGTTGCTTCAAAGACTCGCTGTCAGCCAATGAAATCACAGAGCACTAATTATAAGTTACCGTAAGTTACTAACACCAGCGGGGCATCCCAAAAATGTACTTGCCCCCTGCGTGTGCCCCTCCCCCGCATTCCACATTCGTATTCCCGGACGGATTAACTGGCGGCCGTATGTGTGTAAATGATGTTTAGGTTTTTGGATGCTTCCTTTCCACTACACACTTTTTTATTTCATGTGGGTGTGAATGCAGCAGAAATCCCAATAATAGCATGTAAACTGGAACTCTGGTGCTCATGCAACAACGAGCAGGCTGCGAGTGCGATTCCCAAAAACACAACACGCTCTTACCACAAAACACAAGATATAAAGAAACTATTTATGTGCGCACGTTTGTGACGGCGCAAACGCTCAAGCTTCTAAGTCAAATAAAACACCTGCGACCTTATTTGCCTCTTTCATAAGAGAGAAGTTAGCGGTTGGTGTGTGTCAGAATGGCAGCATATCCTCCAATCCTTTGATATTCTCAACAACCCTTTGGTAAACACTCAGATTACACATTAGCCCAGTGCTTTTGGCAATGAGGTGATGTATCAGGCAAAGAGCCAAAATGGCAGGCAAAGCAAAATCACTGATTATTTTCATTTTTATTATTACTTTTATTACTATTGTTATTTTTAGTAGTAGTAGTAGTAGTATTGGTAGTAGTAGTAGTCATCATAATAGTAGTAGTACTAGTAGTAGTAGTAGCAGTAGTAGTAGTAGATGTATCAGTACCATTATTAGATCATTATAATATTATTACTGTGTTGTTATTATTACTTTTTAATTTACAATGTCATTAAAGCTTTGACTATCATTAAAGCTTGTTATTTTTATTTGTTTGTTTGTTTGTTTGTTTGTTTATTTTACCAGCCAGGCCTCCCTGCACATTTATGAACTATATTTTGCCACAGTATTACATCTTTTGAAACCTACATTCAGAATGACTGTTTTGAGCACTTTGATTTTTGAGAGGAATGTTATGAAAGAAAGTTCAAAATGGCTTTCTTTGTGTTTATTTTTCTAAAGAATAGCTGAAGAAAAATGTTTTAACTGGTGTCCCTTTGTTATGTATGTAGAAAAAGGTGGACAAGAAGTCATAAAGGTCCCCTCATGACTTCTGCAGAGCACCAATAAGATGATCATTCAGTGCATTTGCTATTCTAAACCAGCTGTTAAATATTACATTACATTTTTAAATTGTAATAAGGTGGATTCTTGGGATAAATACTTGACCATGTTGGAGATGTTGTTCTTAGTAATGCTTGTTTTCAAAGCTCCAAAGTGACTTAAGATGAGACGAGCCGGTGTGTCAGCGTGTGGTCGCAGTTTGTGTGCAACTCTGCTCCTGTTTGCCGTGCAAGCAGAGCTGCAGGCTCCGCCCCCCGGGCAGGTTGTATAATTCCTGCGGGGGGATGCCTGTTTAGTAACTTAATAAAGCTGCTGGATGCGATCCCAGGGCACAATGTGTGTGTCATGTTTGTGTGACAGAGCTGCTCTCCGCTCCGCGTCTGCACCCGCGCAGCCTGCCGCTCTCTCGTAAGTACTGCAGGTCACTTCGGCTTTTGATGACAGGAGAGATGCTTCTGGTTAAATAACGGGGGAATATGAGAGAAAGCGCACGGCCGGGACAGACAGGGAGTAACTGCCTTCGGTAAGTGCATGTCTTTTGATCCAGGGAAAGAAATCAGCGCTTATCAGTGGGGTTTGCCTTCCTAAATACTCACCGACTGCCGTGTTTGTTGCCTTTAGACACAAAAATGCACCTTTTGCTGCTTCCTGCCCAGAGACTATTGAATGACTACAGCTAAATGTTGTATGCGTTGACTCTTAGTGTGATCATTGGCCCATGAGTGTGTGTGTGTGTGTGTGTGTGTGTGTGTGTGTGGCTCTCTGATGGAAAGTCATTGGATTAAATCCCTAGTAGAGTTGTAAATGCCGTGCCCAGAGGCGGCCGTCCTGATAGGGTTCAGTACGTTCTCAGCCACATTCGCACACCAAGAATACCTAAGTAGGCTAATCATTTTGCTCATTATTCTTTTTGCCAGGAGGTTCCTGTCCTGGTGTAACTGTCAGAGCATAATGGTGGCATTTAAAGGGATCTGGACCAAGGACTTCTGGAGGGCTGTGACTGGAGAATACCTGGCCACTCTCATCTTCGTCCTCCTGGGTCTGGGCTCCACCATCAACTGGGCGGTGTTTGAGCAGAAGCCCCCCCCAGCCGACCTGGTCCTCATCTCGCTGTGCTTCGGCTTGAGCATCGCCACCATGGTGCAGTGTTTCGGCCACATCAGCGGCGGCCACATCAACCCGGCGGTCACGGCAGCGATGGTAGTGACCAAGAAGCTGAGTCTGGCCAAAGCCGTCTTCTACGTGCTGGCTCAGTGCCTCGGGGCCGTCACGGGCGCCGGGATCCTCTACTTCGTCACGCCGGTGCGCTTCAGAGGCTCCCTAGGCGTCACCACGGTAATAAGTTCTCCTGCCAATCGGCTGCGTCCCTCCAACCCTTTACTGAGCCAGAACCTCCTGTTTCCAAGGTGAGCGGGACCTCGGTGGGTCACGCCCTGCTGGTGGAGCTGCTCATCACGTTCGAGCTAGTCTTCACTGTGTTTGCCTCCTGCGATCCGAAGCGCAGCGACATGGGCGGCTCGGCTGCTCTGGCCATCGGCCTGGCCGTCGTCGTCGGCCACTTGTTTGCGGTGAGTAATGCTGAATCCCAGTTCCCCCCCGTAGCCCCTTCCCTTAGCGTTCACGTGAGGGGTAGGGGTCTCCCAGTTCCCCTTTGGATGGAGGCGTGGGGCTGAGGGGCGGGGCCAAACACACCTGGAAACAAAGATTTTCCGGGAGCACACTAGCAACCGAGGATTAGGGATGGTGAGAGGTCGAACCATCGGTGTTTACCTCTGACATGCTCACAAACACACCAACGTTTGACACCTAAATCCACTAAGCTTGTTAGCTAGCATTGGTTAGCTCGCTTCATCACAACAAAACCTCTTTTTCAATAAATACACACACAAAACTGGTCCAGCAGCACGTGTGTGTGACGAATAACACCAGGAACATTGCAAATATTGATGACGACATGTTGACTGTTGATTTGTGGCTTCTGCTGACGCAGCAGCCGGATAGTGATAACGTTTGATGACGTGTCGGTAGCCGAGTGGTGTCCCATTTCTTAGGGCAATATTTTCTCCCCTTCACCTTGACATTCCATTTTGAGGGACAAGGGGGAGACCAAGGGAAGGGGTAACTAGGAGAATCGGGATTCAGCCTAGAGGTGCATGTGTAGCTGCAGCAGGCTGGGAGAATATTAATAGCAGGTTCTCAAACCTTTTTAGTCGGCCACCTTGTTCCAAAAACACCATGCTCAAGTTGCAAGTGAATTATATCAGGATATTTAATGATTTCAGAAAGGTTATATCAAACAATCTGTTCCTCCATCCCATCTGCATAACAGCTCGGCCCACTTTGCGCTTAGATGTTCCAGAGGGAACAGGTGCAACAAAGCATTTCCTCTGCAGCGTTTGATACTCAACGCTTCTTACGGATTCGCACCTACATGCAGATCTAAAAGAGAGACGGCCATTGCATGGCAACCGGTCTCCCAGGACGAATCTGCAGCGCAGCTGAATGCACGGCAACAGACGCTTGTTATCTCGCGCTGCCCAGCTAACAGATACATTCACAGTAAATGCTGAGTGAGGACATCTGGGTTCGCCGAGGTCCAGATGCTTCACTGCTGCTTCTCAGTGCAAACAAAAACACTTTTGTGTGTCTTCCAGATTCCGTACACGGGAGCCAGTATGAACCCCGCCCGCTCCTTCGGGCCCGCCATGGTCATGCTCAACTTTGAGAACCACTGGGTAAGGACGCGTTTCCTATTTGTACTATTTGACTTCATAAATCAGGCTATTCGTTTTCACGTTGCACCGGATGACCTTGTAAACTGTCTGTTTAGCAGCCAGTGATTACCCTGATCTAAAGTTCTGAAGGCGCCAGCTCTGCGAATGTAAGCTGGTATGGCATGTTGAAATCTGGTAAGGTCACTGTCTCTGCGCTGGTGCCAGGACAGTAAAGACAGCTGTGTCCCCAGGCCCAATTCAAGCCAATGTTTTATGGGTTATTATTAACATTGGTGAGTTTGAAAAGTGTGAAAACTCACTCAGGCATCGTAAAAAACTCCATACATGAGCCGCGAATATGAGGTTTTGTCAACAGAAAACGAGAGGGATTGTGACATTTAAAGCCTCTCCTCCATTTAGAGAGTGAGATGTCGCTTAACAAGCTGTAAAATAGCTCTGAATTTTTTGTCCTTGCAATTATTTCCACCGAGCTATTTGCAGAAAGCACAGTGTGAGCGACACCGTGTGTGTGAGGGATGTGCGATCCCGCCACCGCCGCTCTCACTGAAACCGGATTCACACTCCGATGTGAAGCTGGGTGGCAAGCGCTCGACGCCTCTGCCTCTGCGATTAGAGCGAAAAGGCCACTTCGGGTCGCTCAGTGCCGCACCAACGGAAACAGAGCGCCGGCTGCATGTGGCGAGGAGCCCCAGCCTGCTCGTTAGAGGGCCGCACCTTTCCATCAGCTGCAGGAGGAAGGAGGTGGAAGGAGACTGCAGCATGTAAACGTCGTGAAACAGCTGAGGATGGTGCGCGCAGTGATATGAAGGGAGGGAAAATAGTGCCGGGTGATTGCAAGGTCGGACTTTTTTGCGGCCAAGAATTGTTGATGCAAATGCATTACTCTTTTGACCGCAAAAATGCTTTATCTGTGTGACCCCGGGGTCACTGATGATGAACGGCACTGGTTGTGAGGATCTCATACAACTTCATGTCAAAAAGTCTGAACTATCCCTTTAAAGCCTTGTTCACACTACACGATTTTTGAGCTACAGCCAATGAGAGCAGAGATGGCTGTTGCCGCAAAATACGGAAGTGAAAAGGAGCAGTACAGCAGCTGCGGCAGAGCAGCAGCGGCGGCTAACAACAATAACAACAACATCAACAACAACAACAACAACAACAACACACAGCAGCGCACAAACGAGCTTACGGCTGCGTTCTGCTCGACTCCATGTTTGCAATGAAAAGCTCGCGTGCTGCAGTCACGCATTTCCTGTGTCACTCCTTGTTTGGAGACCGGCAGGGCGGTCGGCCGCGCCTCCACCGCAGCGTGTAAACGCTCCCGTTGCCGACTAGTCATGAAGTGTGAAACCCCCGAGACCCCCGAGCAGAGTCAGAGTCAGAGTCAGAGTGACGCAGTGCGAGCGGCCGGCGAGCGGGACTGTCGTGTGAACAAAGGCTGAGGCTGTTTGTGTGGCTGCAGGTGTACTGGGTGGGACCCCTGCTGGGCGCCATCCTCGCCGCCAGCCTCTACGAGTACCTGTTGTGCCCGGACCCGGAGATGAAGCAGCGGCTGAAGCAGGCCCTGCAGAAGGACCCGGCGGGCAAATACAGGGAGGTGGAGACGGAGGCGGAGCCGTGCGCCGGCGACGGCGGCAGGGCTGAGAAGAAGGAGCCCTTCCTGGATTCCACGGGGGACGTGCTGTCCTCCGTATGACTATCACGCGCACTGGAGATGGAGACCAATCTGTAGAGCGGAATGACAACCAAACTTGGGACTATCTATCCCCCCCCAGCCCCCCCCACCCCCCTGCACACACACACACACACCAAGCACACACACACACCCTTTATCCACTGTGCAGACGATGATTTGAGACGAATCACTCCCATTGTCATAAAGCTAATATCTAATATTGGAGCCTCGCCGGGGTCCCGGGGGTCTGGGGGTCCGGCAGTAGCGCGTCTGCCTGCAAATACGTCTATTAAAGGAAATATGTGTAGGCGAAAGGTCAAGCAATTACGCGGGGTCGCCTCGCCGGATTGGAGAAAAGGCAGCCTTGTTATTTTTGGATTAGTGTCACATTTGGTCTTCGTTCGACGTCTGCAAAAGCTTCATCACTGTTTTCTCTTGTGATGGTTCAGAACATTAGTTCCCGCGCGACGTCCGGCAGCTCTGACAGGCTTCGGCAGGCGGCGAGTCTCTGTTTTCAGTGTGTCAGTCGGGAGGAAAACACCCACTGTGTTCGTCAACAATCAATCAACCTCTCTGTGTTTGACAAAATTGACAACATTGTTTTGTTTTTCTGAATGTTATTGAATTTTTGTTGTCAAAGCAAATTTGGTTCTTTCTTTTCATTTCACTTCCTCACTTAATTTATTGTTTAGAAGATGATTGATTTGTCCGGATAATTTTTGTATTTGTATGTTTGAGTAACAATTCCTGTAAGAAGTTGTAATAATAAAGGGTTTTTTCCAAACATGAGATTTTATTAGTGCTTTTTCTCTTGTTTTAACCCTTAAAAGTTCCTCCTATCAATCGTCCCTCAGAATTAAAATAGTCCCCTAAAAACTTCTGTAAAAATAACATATATTCGTATTTTTTTCCACTTTAAATGACTCAATCCTCGGGACAAAAAACGTCCCCTGGGACTCTTTAATTAATTATAATTTCCCAACATAACTAAGTGCTTTTTTCCCTTCTGAAGCCACTTTTAGGCTCGGTGATGGACGGACTCATCCAGGCGAGTGTGTGAGATGTGTGTTACTAATGAGTGTCCGTGAGCAGCCTCATGCAGTCTCATTTCATCTGCACAGAGGGAGCGCAGGAAATGATACCACTTTGCGATGGGAAATAGAAGCTATCTATTATGTTTGCACTTTATTTCCTCTGCAAAAAAAAAGATGGAATTCAATCTCTCCCTCTGCAGGCAGAGGAGGTGCAGCTCGCCGCCCTGTTGCATCTACGAGCAGCAGTTATGTTGCACTTGCAGGACTGGAATGTCAAATGCTAAATCCAAGTTGTGTCATGTTCCAGCCGGCTCTTACATGTGCCGACAGCACCACCTAGTGGGCGGAGCCGCGCAGGCCCGGCGAGCAGCGGCGGCCCCGCTCGGGTCTCTCCAGGGGGGGGCAGCCGCGAGCCTTGCTGGGTGCACTGGCGCCGCTGCAGACCTGGAAACTCGGTTTGTATTCATAAGTCTGAGCCACGTTTCATTTGAAAGCAGTCCAGGCCATTAATTCAAGCGGCGGGATTAAGGGTTGCATCGCCAAAAGGGACCCTGTTCTCAACCTCACATTCTCAAGAACACGGGGTTCAATTGCCACAGAGGTAATTCACCCTGCCAATCATCTCATTGTTAGAGTTTCCACCATTTTCTAGTTTTCAGAGGGGGGGGGTCACTTTTAAGATTATTTGTCATTCTCTGGGTTCGTGCCGTACCTTTCACAGGGACGTTGCTGTGCAGGTTTGTGTCTGCAGCCGTGCGGGGAAACAGGCAGCCGTGCAGCCGAGCATCTCCTGGTGGCGCCATGCCTTACCTGGGGGGGGGGGGGGGGGGCGCCGCCTGTTTCCCTGAAGGCTCTGGTGGCTTCAGGCCAAACACCCTCTCAGCTCCTCTTAATCATTTTTATTGCACAAATAAATGAGTACATAAATCTGACATTTCATGCATCGGCTGTTTCCTCTGAGGAGCGACGGCGGAGAAGGTGCCGCTTGGCTTTGATTTGTCAGCCCATCAGGAGATGAAATGGAGGACAGGTGAGGGAAGCTGATGCTCTTTACCAGTGTAGCAAGTTGCAACACGGCTGAAAAAAACTGGTTGTGTGGTTGGATGAGTTTGGTGATTGAATTATTCAAACACTGAATCACAGGATTGTTTGATGTCAACATTTAAACATTTAACCCTGAGGAGCTCCTTAGAATAAACCTTCTCAATCATCCCTCAGAACGACCCCGCCCCAAAAAACTGCTGGTAAAATAACATATATTAGTATTTTTCCACTTTAAATGAGTCAATCTTATTAATCCACTTCAGCCTGAAATATATCGAATTTGAATTTGTTGGGGGGATTTTAACCCTCTAAATGTCAATTTGTTTAAGAAACTCCACACTATATTAATTAGAAAAACATAAAAGACCCTCAAATAATTTCCCTAAAATGCAATTCAAGGTGGATTTTATTATTATCATTATCATTATCATTATTATTATTTCTATTATTATTATTGTTAGATGGTCAATGATTAGCAGCAACACTGAATTTGAGGCATTGTTATTTTTTCTGCAGTGACTGATTTTTGGACTTATTAGTTCCTGAGGACAAAAAGTGTCTATATATAAATAAAATAATATATTCATATTTTTCTTATTGATCAACTTCAGCCTTAAGATCCATGTCAAAATATTTTTCAGGGATTTTGACCTTTTAAATGGCCAAAAAACCGTCCCTAGGAATTCTTAAGGGTTAATCCTTTAAAAAAGACATTTAAATAGGGCTGAAGACATCGACACGCATTGACTGGAAACTATCTGAATATATTGGTGCTGCTTCCATCCACTCATATGAAACAATTAGAAGGTGAAACATAACGTGGCTTGAAACCTAAAGAGACTAAAAGGTGACAGCAAACAAAAGAGCAATAAGCAAAAGGTGGAAGAGAGGACCTCTCTCCCTCTCAAGCCCCTCCCCTTACACGACCCCCCGCCTCCAGAGCACCCACCTTGGCTACTACAATATATAAAAAAATATATTTTCTCAAACCCCCTCTGTGCAGTAGACTTTTAATCAGGTGGTTTGGCGTCTCCATGGTGATAAGGAAAAGGGAGTTTAGTGCGTGCGTGCAGTATTGTTTAGCTCCTCTGTTTCCCTCTGACGTTTGTATTCCCAGTGAGAAATAATTGCAGCTCACTGTCAGTCACTTCCACTTCGCTCGGATTGGACGATGACATTTCACTAGGGTTGCAAAGGGCTGGAAAATGTCCAGTTTTAAGGAGACGGCAGCCACTGGAGACGCTGAGGTGCAGGTCCTTGCTGAGCAGAAAGGACGGCCTCATGAGAAGCTCCACTAAACATCTGGACATGTTTGAATGGGTCTTTTTTTGGGGAGCTGAGGGAACATCAGGAATATGTCTGGACTATTGTAAATACCTGAACCTTCTTTGATTTTTCACCATTCATGGTTTTTGTTGTTCTGGGAAAGAAACCATCAAAGTTCTACACTTGTAAAAACTGATGAGGTTCATTTATAAATGTTGTATCAGACATATTTGCATGTTTGTTTGATGATGACAAATAGTGATGCCTATATTCATGACACTTAGACTCAGTGAGGGAAAATTCACCCAAATTTCATGAAAATTCATTGATAATCTCATTTCATGTCATCATGTTTGCATGCATGTCTGCTTCTAACAAACCAACATGTTTCATATTTATACATGGATATGAGCAGCTACATTCAAACGTGTTCATAGAATTTCCCCCCAAATCACAGAAAGTTCCCTACTTTGAAAATTCCCGGAATTTTTAACCCTACTTTTGAACAGTTACCATGTTATCGCCCCCTGCTGGTGTGGTGTGCAGCATGTAGCGCTTTGATTGTGTTTTGCGTTAACGTGTGACACGGATGTTTTTGTCAACCTGATGGTGTGCAGGGGAATTTTTGGGTCAATAGAGGAGGTAAAAACTCCGGGTCCGTGTGGAGTCA